>CAUYQV010062992.1:0-14344 GCA_963574575.1 Galagoides demidoff
CTATTCTTAGAGTATATTACACTTATGTATGTGTATTATTGTAGAAGGGTGAAAGTTATAAAGTAAATCATCTAGGAAGCTCTTGCAAAAATTCTGCTAAGAAATGAAGAGACCAAGATCAGAAGAATGAAGAGGAGAACACAGGCGTAGATCTCTGAGATAGTGAGGGGGCAGAATATATTGAATGATTTCAGTTAAAAGAGACAGGAATCCAGGATGAACCCAGGTTTTGTTCTGGAGGTGAACAATAGAGGATTGTTGTCTTACCAGTTAAAATCAGGGCTCAGATCTGGAAGAGAGGTGAGAGATAGGAGTTAGAGATAGGGAGAAAGTGATGAGTTTAGTAGTTCAGGGGTAAGTGGCCTCCGAGATTGAAAAGTTATCCCTGTTCCCAACTGAAAATGTGGTCTAGTATTTAAAATTAACACCTTGGTAGGAAAAATTGATTTGGGAATTATTTGAAAACAGAGTTGGTAATCAAAATCTGTGACTCTTGACTGAACCAAGAGAATAGGAAGTCATCCAAGGACAATTCTTGAATCAAAGGCACAATAATGAATGGACAGAGAGAAAAGACTCGAAAAGGAGACAACATGCATGGGGTAGGTAGAGTAGAAGGGAGGACAAACCCTCACATGAGGACCCTCAGGCTCCCCAAACTCTGTGCATTCTCCAAAGTATGGCTGAAATTCTAGTCCTCAGTGATGTGAAGCCTCTCCAGACATCCCTTACTCACAAGAATATCTCCCACAAATGAGAAACACAACCAGGTATTATCATGTCCTCACACTAGTTCTTGGGGAAAGGAACATGTCTCATTCAATTGCAAACAACAGAAAACTCAACTCCAGCTGGCTTAAGGAAAGATAGATAAAAGGTGGAGGAAAGATTCCTGCCTCTGGGTGTAGTGTCTCCAGGTGCTTAAAGCTTGACCCTTCCTTTGCCCACTTCAACTCTGATTTTCCCTGAAGTAGCTTCACACTCAACCAGGCTATTCTCAAAGATAGGCACACACAGTACAAGGCCTATGATTTTATTTTAATGAAAAAAATATCATTATTGATGGTCCTTCTCAACTCTGATTGGCTCTCATCAGGTCATACATCTATTTTTAACCAATCACTGAGTCAGATGCTAACCTCCCATTGGCTAGACTGACTCATTTGACAGGGAGCAATGGAATCAGTTTCACCCTGGGAGGACTTTGACATAAACCAAATGACATGCACAAAGAAAAAAGAAAGATCATCAAAATAAAGTAAGATACTGTTGCCAGGGGGAAAAAAGTGGAAATTAATACTGGGTAAGCAAATAGAAATTTTGCACAGTGAGGACCTTGCAAGCAATGGCTGTTCAACAAAGGTGCCCTGATTGGCTGGTCACAACCTCAATTCACTATTTTGTTCTCATCATTGAAAGAAAGGAAAACATGTCATTATCAAGAGAAGTGAATTTTATTTATTATGATAAGAAGAAATCTAAAAGAAAAAGAAATAGCCAATATTTATATCCACTTTAACATACTGACTCGTGGGATTAGAGAGAATTCAGAATAGGTGAGAGAACGGCAGAAATGCTAAGAAGAGCAAGGCACAGTTCTTCTCAGGAAACCAGGAGTTTTTGAGGGTGAGTCGGGAAAGCCACCCATCTTCTGAGGCATCTTGGTAATGAAGATAACCAGCTTGGCTATATAGATCAAATCCACGTTTCTAGAAAAGTTTGACATTTGCTAAATTACCTGTGAAAACTTAACCTTGGTTGTTAAAAAGCAAAAACTTGTATTCATTTAAAAGCTAAATGCCAAGCTCTTCTAAAGATCTCCTAACACCTACATATGAAGGGTGAGGGAGGAGGGTGGGGGAGGAAGAGCTGTGAAAATTAAAGGCAATAAACCTTCCAGCATCTTCATCTCCATAACTGCTCAGAAATGACTCCCAGGATTCTTAGCTGGGCGATTGTGCCTTTTTACTGTGTTTATCTATCAGCAATCCATTTCTTAAAGGTATGTTCACAGAACAGCATTTGGTTTGAAAACTAAATGGAAACACTGAAGAATAGACACAGCAAAATTGACCAAAACTCGTTTTATTTACAGATTGTAGCCAGAGGTATATTAACAACCACCACCATAACAACAACAAAAAAAAAACACCAAATAAATGATTCCAGAATATTAAACTAGCAGTTCTAGAACCAGGAGCCTTTGGCAAACAGGCAGAACAAGTCTTCACAAAATTAGAATTAAGAAGCCTCCCATCTCTGTATGTTTTAATAAATCAGTTACCCTTTACTGCACTGGAACACTTATTAAGGAGAAAGTGGAAAAAGTAAATAACAGAAATATGTGGCTGGAATGGATCATATAAAAATATACAGGGTGCCAAAATACGTATACACGTTTTAAAAAAGAAAAAAACTATATTAAAATTGTAATATTCAAGTCACATTTTGACTTTTGCAATCATAAGAGATACAAAATACAGTATACAAGATAACAAATGATATCAGTATATACTTAGTATTACAATTTAATACAGTATTTTCCTTGCCTAAAATGTATGTATATACATCTTTTTGCCACCCTCTGTATTTCCAAGTCAAAACTTCCTAAGACAACTTTGCCTAATAACGTATTTCAAATCATAATACAGGTGTGTACAGGTGAATCTCTATAAGTTGACCACCCATGGGACAGTACAAATCTGTCAACACAGGGAGGTGGTCAACATAAGGAACTAGGCCTATTGAACTGATACGTACATGTGGTGCATGCCTGGTCTATGAAAATTAATCAGCTTAAGGAGGTGGTCAATGTAGGGAAGTAGCCAGTGGCAGAGGTGATGATCTTTGAAAATTTATAGATGATAATTATGCTGTCTGTATAATATTTATCTACAACGCCCCTAATATAGGGTGTCCATAAAGTTCGTGCGCTTTAAAATAGACAAGTATTTTAAATTGTGCATGAACTTTATGAAGACCTGCTACATCCATTAATCCTTTTCACACATGCGTATGTATAAAATTATACATGTATGCAAAAATGTCTTATGCAAACACACAAAAAGGTGCACCAAAGTACGACAAATTTCAGCATCTGCATTAGACGTAAATGGTGGTTTCCATCTATTACCTGACAGGTGTATAGGGAGCTGCATTGGTGAGGACTTGTGTTTACTAGGGAGAGAAGAGGGTTGTTAAGTTGATAAGAAATGCCGTGAGAGGGGGGCGCCTGTGGCTCAGTGGGTAGGACGCCGACCCCATACACCAAGGGTGGCAATTCGAACCTGGCCCCGGCCAAACTGCAACAACAACAACAACAACAAATAACTAGGCGTTGTGGCGGGCACCTGTAGTCCCAGCTACTTGGGAGGCTGAGGCAAGAAATCACCTAAGCCCAGGAATTGGAGCTTGCTGTGAGCTGTGATGCAACAGCACTCTATTGAGGGTGACGAAGTGAAACTCTGTCTCTTAAAAAAAAAAAAAGAAAGAAAAGAAATGCTGTGAGAAAGGAAAGAAGTGTCTGGGGGCCTCCAAGAAGGGAACAACACTCCAACTCGTCTTTGTGAAGCTCAAAAGAAAAGGCGAGACCACATTAATTTTTTTTTTAAGGTTGGGAGTAAATGTACAATAATAGTTCAATTTTTTTTTTAAAACCCAGGGAATTTACCTTTTATAATCTCTTTTGTACATGTTTGGAATTTAAACACCTGGCTTAAAAACACGGTTTCTGGATGATTGTATACTGAGAACCCTTTCTGTTCACACACATACACACACAAACATACATGCAGGAACACTCTTCCAAAGTGTATGAATAGAAACTTAACAATTTAGGGGCAGCGTTTAACTTTGATCTTAATAATTTAGCTTCTGAGTAGAATGGGAACCATGTGTACAAACGTGCATGCCCACACATATGTGCCTCCATATCCTTTACGATTAGGCTTCTCTCATTTCTTTCTTTTTCTTTTTTCTTTTTTTTTTTTTTTGAGACAGAGTCTCAAGCTGCCAAGCTGGATAGAATGCTGTGGTGTCATAGCTCACAGCAACCTCCAACTCTTGAGCTCAAGCAATCCTCTCACCTCAGGTTTTTTTTTTTTTTTCTATTT
Source organism: Galagoides demidoff (assembly GCA_963574575.1). NCBI lineage: Eukaryota > Metazoa > Chordata > Mammalia > Primates > Galagidae > Galagoides > Galagoides demidoff. The sequence goes on from CAUYQV010062992.1 coordinate 4,113, forward strand.
TTAGTAGGGATGAGGGTCTCACTTTTGCTCAGGCGGGTCTCAAACTCATGAGCTCAAGCTATCCACTGGCCTTGGCCTCCTGGAGTGCTAGGATTAGAGGCATTAGCCACAGAGCCCAGCCTTCTCCTATTTCTTGAAAACAACATTCTCCAGGTGAAAATCAAAAACTCCTTCTTCACTACCCAGGGACTTCTTCTATAACCTAGAAGCATACGACCAACATGCTTTAGTGGAACCAAAAGTGGCCACCTTGGGCTGGTGGAAAGCATGGGTTTCTAAGCAGGTATGGCCAAGCTGTTTGCATAGAGATCTCTGGGGCTGAGAGAGGAGGCAGTATGAGGACACCCAGAGTGACCCTGTGTGGAACTGACATGATACCTCTGACCCTAATGAGATAAATCTACCCTCCACAAGTTTATCTTTAATCAGGTGATAATGCTTTTTTTTTTTTTCTGGGCTTTGTGTATGATGATCTTTCAATTATTTATTACATAGCTATTTATTTTCTGACAGGTCATGAAATACAGGATAACTGCTTGCCAAGAGAAAAACTATCATCTTTAGAATAAAATAAAAGCAGCTATTAAGTTTCCCAGGGAGCTACAATTGAGTGCTGGTGATGAGAAGGGAACAGGGGAAGAAGCAAGTGCGTCTTTTAACAGGTGGGTCAAACAGTTTATATATATTTTGCAAAGAAGGTCTTTAGCCAGCATTATTGTTGCTACTCTCTCTGCTTGCAGTGGGGCTGGTACAGTAATAGCTCCTATTGCTTTTGGCTTCACAGCATCTCTGCACCAGGAAAGGCCAACAACACTTGAAAGACCACAGAAGAAAATCTGCATGAGCTCCTCGGTTCACTGTACTCTGAGCCTTAGGGTTCTTCTTTTTTTATTGTTTCAGATTCATTGAGAGTACAAAGAAGTAGATTACACTGATTGCATTTGTTAGATAAGTCCTTCTTATAATTGTGTCCCACCCCCAAGAGGTGTGTGCAATACACCATGACCTCCCATTCCCCTTCCTCCTCTCCTCTGCCTGCTACCTCATTCCTCTACCACCCACCTTGTATTACCTCATCTATTGCCTTCATTTTAGAAGAAATTACATGGGATTCTTGCTTCTCCATCATTGGTTCTGCTTTACCAAGAAGAACCTCCATCCAGATTAATACAAAAGATGTAAAGTCTCTATCTTTTTAATGGCTGAATAGTATTCCTCGGTATACATATACCACAGTTTGTTAATCCATTCATTCCTAGATTGGTGGGCATTTAGGTTGTTTCCACATTTTGGTGATTGTAAATTGAGGTGTGATAAATAGCCTAATGCATGTCCCTATGATAAAAGGATTTTTTTTTTCCTTCTTGGTAGATGCCTAGTAATGGGATTACAGGTTCAAATGCTCTCCTTCCATCTCTTCCAAACACATTCAAAAAAGGACCTTGGTTAAAGGAGAGAAAATGACTCAGGGTTTCCTGCCAGGGTCTTTTGAACACATAGCAAAGAGGCCACAAAGGCCTCCAAGAGGAATGTAGGACTTCCAACTCCTCTTCATCTGTCCATATGCTTAGGCACATTTTTGCAACCTCCCTGGCCTTTGGAAGGTTAGGATTCCAGGGATCACCCTAGTCTGAAGGACTATCTCTAACAAAGAGCAAAGACTGTGAGGGGACAAAGCAATTGCTTTCATTATCAGAACAGTTTCCAAAGAGCCAGACAAACTAGGAGAATGGCCCACACTGTCAATGTCCCAACCTTATGCTCTGTGACTACTGTTGGTTCTTACCCCCTGGGGCCATCTTCTTCAGGGGAATTCCAAGTATAGGTGGTTGGTCACTGAATTGAAATTGGACGGTCTTATTTTTGTGTGTGTTTGGCATTGTGTGTGTGAGAGAGAAAGGGCTGGGGAAAGAAATCTATTTTATTTTTCTACATACTTTTATGATTTATGAAAAACTGATCTACTCCCTTCAGTTAGAAAACCTGAGTCAGAAAAATACAGTTACCATAAAGTGGCAGTGTCATTTCTAATGCAGACCATGCTCAGCTTCACAAATGATGGCCAATTAAAATAAGTTATTCCTGTCAGTGGGGCTGTGTGAAATGAACCATCGCCCAAGATGAATTAAAGCCAGGTTTGGAAGACTTCCTGTTGACTAGCCCGTGCTATAATTTATAATTATTTCTGTTTACGCATGAGGTGGGGCAGAGGAGCCAGTGAGAAAGTTGGCTTAACTCTCTCCTGGGTGTGAGCAAGAGTGGTAGAAAGGGCATCTGCTTATTCAGGTTTTGTTCCATAAATATGTTTTTCAGTCATCACAGTGTCAGGTGTCTATGTGGACGAAGATATATAAGGGAATATCAGCAAAGAGCTTGAAACTAAAATAACCCGCCCCAGCACAATAGGCTGTTGAACTCAGCCCATGTCCTGGAGGACTGGGACCCTCCTACATGCACTTTCTATATTTCTGAATATAAACAGTTTTATTGTTTCTTAATGGCAGGACTGTCTTTTTTAAGATGTACCTTCTCTGTATTTTGAGGGTGATTTTCTTCTTTAAAATCACTACTTCTCTAAACCTAATTCCTAGTCTTACAGTGAGAATGACTCCATGTCGATCCTGCCAACCCTCAGGATACTATGTCAATGGAGATGGAAGGACTCCACCTCTCTGACTCCACACCTTTGTCTCTCTTGTTCTCCTTCTGCTTCTGTGCATCTCTGTATTTCCCTGTGTCTCTGATCATCTCTCCATATCTCTGTACCTACAGGTATAAGTATTTCTCCAATCCCTCTTTCTGTGTTCTTGTGCTTTCCACCTCAAACTCTCTTATAAGTGTGCATGCATGTACACACACACACACACACATATACCATTTACTGGAGGCACAGAACTAAACACCAAACCTTATTCCTTCCTTTCCTGCCTATACCCTTAAATATGGCCAAGATATGAGTTTTTTTTGAAGCCACTTGAATAAGGAACGTTGGCTCCTACACCCTCCAAGTCCCTTTAGCTGGGGCCTTTTGCAACTGCCCAACAGATTCCTCCATGCCAGGCTGAGATAATAGACCTGAGTCTAATCAGCAGGAATGTAAAGGTCATGGGTCTGAAGATGAGCCATCTGACATCAAGCCACCTTGAAGCTAATTCTAATCTAAACACAAAGCAGAACCCATGCCTGGTTCACATAGATATTCTTCCCTGTACTGGAAACTGGCAGTGGCATGATGCTCTATCCTATTCATTATGTGGTTGTTTTATTCCCAAGTTCCCCAGAATGTCTTGTAGTATAACTGCCCATTTCCTGTTGCCTATTTCATTCTTTTAATTAATAAGTATTAACTGAACATCAGCTACATGTCAGACTCTTGACTAAATCTGGAGATGGTATCAGGGAGCAAAATGGCAGGTAACTCATCCATCCTTCTTGAGTGCGCCATCTTGGTTGAAGGACCCAAATTCTACCTCTACCCTGGAGCAGTACAGTCCCTTGGATCAGTCCTTTCTCTCACCCTTTCTGATCCTCCCTGACTTCAACTCAGTTCTCTGACTTTCCTGATGACTATCCCAACTCCCTCATACTCTACTCATGACAATCCCACCCTCCAAAGCAACCCATTCTCACCCTTCTCTACCTTGCCTGGCCCATCTCACCTTCAAAAGGACTCTGACACCTAATAGTAGTGGAGGGTTGAATTTCCTCAGCACAGACACCATTCCTTTACCTGAGAAAGAACTCACTAGTGTGCTTCCTGAATCTAAGTATAAACAAGGGAACTCCTTCACCATGAATGCACTGTGGCTCTCTGCAATATGGAGAGTTCTGTATTAGATTTTCTTCACACATTACAACAAAGGCAAGAGGGCTCCAAACTCAGCTATGAAAAGAGATGTAGCCCTTAATCCCCAAAGCCTCAAAAACAATCAGGTTTCACAAGAGACTGGGTAGAAAGATTCAGAACCACAGACACCTGCTTGCTTCCTGAACCTTCTCACTGTGAAAAGATGCTACCTGTTTAATGCATTGATGTCAAGATTCTGTGTGTGGTGGGGGTGCCCATACATGCTTAAGTACCATCAGCCATCTCCTTCCACCTCCCTGAAAGCTGAAATGTTCACTCATCATGTCATTTTATGTCTCTAATGTGGGTGATCAGAAGTATGGGGATTCCCAAAATTCTTGCACCCTCTGCTGTGATATCCATTTCTAGTAAGTCTTTATAAAGCCCTATTATGTAGCAATGGGAAAGGATTTCCACCTCCCTTGGGCACCCCATAGTGAAATCATATTCATAAATCTGTTCACCTTTTCCACCACTTTGTTTTAACCAGAAGTCTTGTAAATGTGCTCTCTCTGTCTTACAGTTAATAAATTAAGTGATGAAGGAACAAAGGAGAAATGCTAGATTTTAGTGCTCACTCCAAACCCTTAAGTGTGAAACAACTCTAGAGAGTTAACCTGTGCTTGCAATTGCTGACCTCTGGGCTGTGGCCATGGCAGCTGCAAAAGTGGACCAGGGGTTCAAAGCAAGAAAAGGAACAGAGCACAGGCCAGTTACCAAAACTGTGGTTAATGCTCCATACAGCCCAACTCAAAAGGAAATAAATATTTCAGCAAGAAGAACTGCCCGTGATATATATGAATGCCACTGAATTAAGAAAGCTACTAAATCCACTGCAGTCACAGAGAAGTGGAAGGCAAGGATTTGAGAGGATGGGTAGATTCATTTCCTCCCAGCCCTTCCCAGCTCTTTGCTTTCTCCACTATTTTTCCTCTTGCACCTCTCCCTGCCTGTCCTTAACTGTTTTCTTTGATTTTTATTACCATTACTCTTATTTTCCTTTCTGTTTCCTGAAACAGAAACACAAATAACATGGGTGTGAATTTGAATTTGTGTTTCCTTCTTTCCAGGGGAACACCTGAGCATGGAACAATAAACATTTCTCCCCACCTTTCAGGGTTCTCCACCCCCACCTGAGGGTTTCTAACACTGCAGCTAATGCAGAAAGTTTCAGTTTATTTAGGCGGAGACAGGCAGGGCGCTGTGTCTAGAAATTGGTAGTAAATTCTACAATTAGGAAGCAGAGCTCCTAAAAGCTCTTACTCAAAGGGACTCAAAATTACGCTGTGAACAAATTAAACTGCCTGCTGCTCTGATTCTCACTGGGTGACTCGGGACAAAAGATGGAGCAAATATATTGACTTGGATTCCTGCTTAAAAAATAAAAGGTTGGGAAGAAATGTGGAATCTGACATCAAATTTTTAAAAACTACATTCTCACCAAAGGAGAGAAGGGAGTCTTGATATCTGATACTTTTTTAGAACATTGAGACCTAATTCTTGGGTAACCTACATTTGGTACATGCCGCAACCTAGCAAGTAGAGAGTTACAGCCCTCTACTTCCAAACAACCAAAGCATTAATTAATCTCTCCGAATTTTCCTGGTGAGACTGCATTCTCAGTCTGGCAGTATTTTATAAATAACAGAAAGTTCGAGTGAGCAGGCCAGGAGACACAGACGTCCATTCAAGGATCCAGTGACAATGGGATGCCAAAGGCCACTCTATTTGAGAATGGTCTCCAGACATTTTAATTACATTGAATTGCCAACAAGAGCTCAGGCCAAGCAAGAAAATTCCCACATCATCAAATGAGACATTCTTTATGTAGGAAATTCATAGGCTGAAATCTAATCATTTAATTAAGGAATTACATCACCTCTGCCTGGATAACAGCAGAAAATTCTAGCATGCACTCACCAAAGACACAATGAGAGACTAAACCACTACAAAGGCAGAAGTTGGTTATTTCATAGCAGTAGATGAGAGTTTTATAATACAGTTCCTAGCCAGAGCTTCTGGGAACTGAAGAAAGATCCCACCATCAGCCCGCCAACCCCGAAGCACTGAGCTCCCAGCCTGAATCCCACACCTGGTTCCCTTTCTGCACAGTATTCAGAATAGAATATAGTTTCCCCAAAAGACTCTCACCCTCATCCCACTGGAAGGCTCACTTAACTTCTTACAAATCATTGTAAAGAAAATAGGACAAAACATGAACATTAAATACGTGAGCAATGCGTACAGTTCTTGAAATCCTAATCATCATTGTCTACAATGTTCTTAGTTGCTCCTTCGAGTTGTTCTGACTTGCATTTCCTTGGTCACTTAGAAGGTATCTCACTTGCACTCCATCATGCACATCATTTGTGGGTGATCACAGCAGCCAACTTTTTATATTTGGCTCATGTAGAACCTGGTCCCAAGAGTGTCTTTTATTCTGGGGAAAGATGTGAATATGCAATTATATAGCACAATAAGCCTTAATTGTCACCACTGGTGACCCAATTGCTCAGGGAGATAATTGAATTTAGAGATATCCCAGGCTGAATATGTTGCTCAAAATGACCTTTATGTTACATATGCCAATAAGGTGAATAAGGTACATTCTAGGTTGCTGAACAGTATGTTGTATATAGGTAGAGGTGTCTGAGATACTATTTATAGGTAAAGTTCACTGTAAATTATTTAAAGTAGGCTTGGCGTCTATGGCTCAAGCAGCTAAGGTGCCAGCCACATACACCTGAGCTGGTAGGTTTGAATCCAACCCTGGCCCACCAAACAATGACGGCTGCAATCAAAATATAGCTGGGTGTTGTGGCAGGCACCTGTAGTCCCAGATACTTGAGAGGTGGAGGCAGGAGAATTGTTTGAGCCCAGGAGTTCGGGGTTGCTGTGAGCTATGATGCCACCGCACTCTACCCAGGACAACAGCTTGAGTCTCTGTCCCTAAATAAATAAATAAATTATTTAAAGTAATAGACTAAAACTATTACATTTAAGTATGTAACCTTAAGCCAACATTTCTAAACCAAAAATTATGTGATTTACACACAGGCCTAACTTATGATCTAGGTTTTATGCTAGAAATCAAAACACATGCCCATAAAAGTCTTTATAAGAATATTTATAGCAGTTTCATTCATATGAGTCAAAAATTGGAAACAACCCAAATATCCCTCAATAGGAGATCTGAGAAATGCATTGTGATATATTCATACAATAGAATACTATACAGCAATAAGAAGTAACAGTCTCAATACACAGAAGGTGCCAAAAAATGTACACACATTTTAAGTAAGGGGAAAAAAAAACTATATTAACATTGTTAATACTCAAGCCACATTTGAGTTCTGCAATTACAAGAGATACAAGATAATGAATGTTATTGGTATAGATTGTGTATCACAACTTTGAGACTATTGTTTCCTTTCTTAAAATGTGGGTACTTTCTTTGGCACCCTCTCTACACAATTAATCAGTCTAATCTTAAAAAAAAAAAAAAGATGGGTTAAAAAAAAAGCAAAAATCCTATACAATCCTATTTACATGAAATTCAAAAAGGAGCAAACCTACTCCCCAGTGATAGAAGGCATAAGAGTGACGGCTGAAGGTGGAGAGCTTGCTAGAAACAGGAGGGGTTTCCCAGGTGGTGATGATGTTCCATATTGATAGAGTTTGGCTATTATATTTGTGCCCTCCAAAATGTATGTTGAAATTTGATCCCTAGTGTTGGAGGTGGGATCTGGTGGAAGGCCTTTGGGCTATGGAGGCAGAGCTCTCAGGGATAGCTTGATGTTGCCCTTCAGGAAATCAGTGAATTCTCACAAGATTTGATTGTTAAAAAGAGCCTGGCACTGACCCCTCTTCCTTCCTCTTGCCATTTAATATTGGCTCCCCTGTACCTTCCAGAAGCTTCATGAGGTCCTCACCTAAAACATATGCCACCACCATGCTTCCCACACAGCCTGCAAACCATGAGCCAGGTAAACCTCTTTACAAATATACCCACCCTCAGGTATTCTTTATAGTAGCACAAAGCAGACTAAGACATATGTCTTGATGGGGGGTATATTGCATAGATATATATACTCATTAATCCATGCACTTAATATTCATGTATTTCACTCTCTGTAAATTACACCTCAATTATCACAAAGACTTAACAAAACATAATATTGACATATCTGGAAAATAAACACCATAACCCAAATGAGTTCGCATAAACACTCAGTGTAAATAATTTCCCTTTGTGTTGTTAAATAGTAAGTTCATCATGAACTCAGTTACTCTTAGTGTCCCTGTCACCTGCAGCTAAACTAGAATCACAAAATCTTGGCAGTAGATTAGGGGAAGCTAGAGAGCCTTAGATGGTAGTTTAAGCCCTTTCGTGTATATATATGCATATTAGCAGAAACACAACCAAGCAAATTAAAACTGCAAGGAAAAAAAGGAAAGGGGCTTTGGGCTGTGTTTCAAAACCTACCAAACATCAGGACATCTTCAAATGCATCTTAAGCACTCCCCAAATCCAACCACTCAAAACTGCAAGAGCACAGAGCTGGAGTTGGCAGCATTCAGTAAATCATTAAATATTACCAGCACAGTTTTCTTCTTGGGATAAGCTCTAAACCTTGATTGAAATTTCTCCAATAAATCAAATCGAGCAAGGTGATTTTGTAATTGCCCATAAATAACATTTCCGCCCTTATATCTTAGATGGAAAACCAGGATTCGAGACCTGCTGGCAAGGAAACAACCCTCCACGGGCTAGGCAGCAAGCACACCGTGGTTCCAGCCTAATAATATAAGAGCAAGTTCAAATTTGAAGAAAATCCTCACAATCAGATAATAAAAAGGACTGTTGAACTGTCAATGCTAGGTAAGGTTTTCATACAAGGCAAAATAGGATTGGTTATAATGCCTTCCTACCTCCATTCTTGAGAGTCTACTCCCTGAAAGATAATAAGTGCAGAGGACAAGAATAGAGCAAAATCCAGAAAAACACATCTCAGAGGGACCGTGACTGTCCCCATCAGCTGGATTTTGTGATTGGGTTAACCCTGGTGATTTTTAGCCCCAATGCAAATGCACTGAATATTTTCATTCATGTTTCTTTATTAGCTCTAATTACTCATTAGTTTGAAAAGCAAATGTGTGTAGGAGCTTCATTTTCTGCTGATGAGATAATATAGGCTTGAATGTCATATAATAGAGTAAACCGAATGGTTCTCCAACTTCTTGTTCAGGGCCCAGTCACTTTCAATAGTTTCAGGTAATCAAAAAAGACTTATAATCTCAATTAAAACTATTTTTTCTCTTCATACTAAATCTAGAAACAAAATGATAATCAATTAATGAATTCTCTGTTTGCATACTCTACTTAAGAACATATTGACTAAGTTGTATTTTTTAGGTCAAGTTAGAAGCTCTAACCTATTTATGTAATGAGGTTATTGAAAATTAGGATGTGAGCTATCCTTCCAGAAGGTCATTATTGTCAATGATGTTGGTGCTCCAGAAGGGTGATCCTCTGGCTTCTTTTCTGAACGTTTCTTCTCTGCACCCACCAAATAGGGCTGAAATACTGGGGGAATAAATGCCTCCAGAAGCTGACTTCAGCCAATGGCGAATGAGAATTAGCCAATAAATACCCCAGCTTCTTCCAATTGGGTAGGAAACTCTGATGTGTGTTCTAGACTGTCCCCTAAAGTAAGGTGACCAGACATCCTGCTTTTGGTGGGACAGTCCTGATTTTTAACAATTTGTCCCATGTCCTGTAGCATTTTTAAAAAGTCCCAATTTTTGGAAAGAAGGCACGACAAGCTAGGAACATTGGAGAACGGCAAGGGAATATATGGTTTTCGGTTGCCATGTAGCTATTTTGCCAGGATATGAGTTTTATATTATTTTTGTTAATTTTATAATGTTAAACTTTAATAATAACAAATAACTGTTGAGAACTGATTATCAAGAACTGCTTATCGAAGTTTGCATTGTTGTCAGGCCCTGCCCCCCGCCCCTCCCCCCTCAATGGTGTCCCGCCTTACCAATGTTAAAATCTGGTCACCTTACCCTAAAGGTGGCCCATGAAAGTAAGTCCTAGTTTCCTGGTGCAATGCCACCTGTCATTAACACCCACCAGGTTGGGTTCCTTCCTTTCCCTATCTCTACACTTCACTTTCCCATAGGTAATGCCTACAATTACAATCATACATTTGTACCCCAATCCTAGACTCAGGGTCTATTTCTAGGAAAACCCAAGCTTTGATACCCATGAGCATAATCTTGATTAGACTCAACCTAGCTGCCCAGACTTTGATAAAAGCTTTAATTCAGGAAAAATAAAAAGCCTTCCCAAATGACTTGTAGGATATTTAAACTG
>CAUYQV010062994.1:0-25237 GCA_963574575.1 Galagoides demidoff
GTGGTCCCAGCTACTTGGGAGGCTGAGGCAGGAGACTCGCTTGAGCCCAGGAGTTGGAGGTTGCTGTGAGCTGTGATGCCATGGCACTCTACCCAGGGGGATAGCTTGAGGCTCCGTCTCAAAAAAAAAAAAAAAAAAAAGTCAAAGTTATATACCTAAGTCTAAAAGTAGCACCAGCATCAGTGCTTTTGTCAGGCCCATCCAGGCATACAAAGACCAGCCAAATCAGTACATATGTACTTGAGTACTGCTTCAGTATGCTTCTTTGAAAGTCATTTAAGGTAGAATATAGTTTAATAGTATAGCCTGAGTATGAGCTTTTTTCATTATCCTCACACACTGATCCTCTGTGTGAGGGGGAATTCTCCATTTTCTAGACTTGCTCTGTGTAATATGTTCACCATTAGTGACATGGCTATTTAATTAAAATTAAATATAATTAAAAATTCTGTTCTTGGGCTGGGCACCATTGCTCATGCCTGCAATCCCAGCACTCAGGGAGGCCGAGGGCAAGTGGATTGCTTGACCTCAGTAGTTCGAGCAAGAGCAAGATCCTGTCTTTAAAAAATAGCCAAGTGTTGTGGCAGGCGCCTGTAGTCGCAGCTACTCAGGAACTGAGGCAAGAGAATCACTTGAGCCTAAGAGCTTGAGGTTGCTATGAGCTATGATGCCATGGCACTCAACCCCAAGGAGATTGATGAGACTCTTGTCTCAAAAAAAAAAAAAATTCTGTTCCTTAGTCATGCTACCCACATTTCAAGTGCTCATCAGTCAGAAGTGCCTGGTGGCTACCATATTGGACAGTGCAGAGCTAGAATATTTCTGTCAGGATAGCACTGTCTACATTAGTGGTTCTCAACCTTCTAGTGCTGGGGCTCTTTAAAACAGTTTATGTGGGTCAGGACCCACAGGTTGAGAACTGCTGATCTACATCAATGTTTTTCAACCTTTTTCATCTCACAGCATCCTTGATCTATAAAGTTCCACAGCACACTTAAATTATGTTGATAAAAGAGTAAAAAAAATATACTTACTGTGCTTTGAACTTCTTTAGAAAATAATTATCTTTAAAAATTTTCACAGCACACCTAAGATACTCTCAGAGCACACCAGTGTGTTGAAAATCCCTGATTCAGATAGATTGGGTCAGGTTTGGTGAGCCGCTCAGTAATGGTATAGGCAGGGTTTAAATCTGGGTTTTGCTGACACTAACACCTATGCTCTTTATTACCATCCCTTGCCATTAAGCAGTGTTTCCAAGAGACTGTGGGCAGAACAAAGGCATAACCAGGTTCTAATACCAGGGAAGAGAGAGCAAGTGAGGGAAGGTGGCTTGCACAGGCCTGGGCCAGGCAGGTAACACATGTGGTGGCAGCATGAGCGTATTAAAAAGCTTTTGCCTACTTGTTTCCTCTAACATCTTTTTATTTTGATGTGTTCACAATTGGCAGCTCAGCATGCTATGTTTACAAAATCACAAGAAATTTTTACCCAAACCACCCCCTTGCTTTTCCCACTCCACCTCCCAGTTTTGTTTCATGGCCACTGGAAGTTCAGGAGATAAACCAAAAGGGACTCTGAGGCTTACTAAAGTTACTTTTGGGTTTGCTTCCAAGTGTTCAGGAGTTGTGTAGCCCACTTTCATTTGTCTTGAATAGGGGTCATTTTTAATGGCCATGTTTTATCTAGTACAAAAACATTTTGTACTATATCCAAAAAAGAAGCAATTATTTTTAGATACTTTGTTTTGAACTATAGTTATCATGTTGAAAGCACTCCTAGCCCATTCCCCCACCCTTCACCATTCCTCCACCCTCTTTCCCAGCCCGTTCCCATGCCCGCCCAAGAGTCGAAGCATGGGAAGTCCCAATTTCACAACCCCCCCCAAGTTCTCAGTGGAAGAATAATGGTGAAAATCCACCAAGTCTGTATTAATCATGATTACATAACTATAACCATTGTGATTTGAGATATATCCATTGTCAACCAAGGCTGTATCAATCATTGTTACATAACTGTAGCTATTGCTGTATCCATGACTACCCAAGTGGTAACCCCCCCTAACCAGCCGCGTTTTGCTTCTGTAGTATGCTTGCAAAAAAATTATATAAGGCAACTTTCCCATTGCTAGGATGGAACTGTCTCTCAAGATAGTCCCCTATGCAGATTCAATAAATTTCTAATTGATTGCACTTAAGGGGGGGGGGGGGTCCTGACTCCATATTTTCAGGTCTAGGGGTATTACATTTTGGAGGCCCCAGCGAGATTCATCAGACTCCCTATCTGAGCCCACTGCTGCTGGCAGCTCTAGGGGTAGGCCTTGGAGGGACACTGCCCCCTCTGCCTCAGGACCTCTCAGACGTGTAGATTTTGGGCATTTAGGTTCCTAAATTTTCCAATTCATTAAGTCTGTCTGGATCTCTAGAGAATATGGGGGAACTAGACTGGCTGGACGCAGTGAAAGTCTATTCCCAACGCAGAGGGGAGATGTCCCCCTGTCTCTCTGGTATAGGTTTGGGTTGTTTCTGTGTTGTTACGTTTGCAGTTCCTTAATAGACTGTTTTGATATTAGCAGCCTTTTGGACTGTTCAGATTTGCAGGCTAGTCCTGTTCTGGTAATTGTAGTCTTTTATTGAGTTGTCATGGTTTCTGCAGTCAACCATGCTGTTTCTGGTTTGTGTGTCTTTTGTATGTTTTGAGTTTTGTATGAGTGAGTAAGTGACAGAGTTAAATGTAATTTCACGACCCCATGGCTGGGAAGGCATTTGATTGGGGGGGTCAGGCACAGCTCCGCACCTGACTGATTTCTGTCTGTTGAATTCCGTTTGTGTTTTCTATCCTGACCACTTGTCATTTTTGCTTTATTGGTCTATAATAATGTTTATATATTATAAACATAATATTATAATGTTTGTATTGTAGTTTTTTGTCTGTTTGTTGGTGTCCGCCTAATAATTTGTTCAAAATAAGACAGGGTAATTTTTGAAAATGCTCTTTCAGTAACTTTTTAATTTCAGCCACCACACCAATAGCAACAGTGAAAAATAAAACTGGCTACTTTGCACATTCTCTGTAAGAAAACTAACCAGCTTCCAAGACAGATTAACCTCCCCCTTGGTCTCAAGGTAACAAAAAGAAACTAAAAATTCCAGATTTTCAACTTTAAGAGCAGGCACTTATTCAGTGTCTCTTCAAGGTTCCTTTAGGGAACTCTCTTAGATTTCAATCCAGGAGAGGTCTCTGTGTTTTCCTTCCTCTTCTTTTTCTTGGCAAACTGTTCACTATCCTTGAGACTGGGTATTACTTTTGTTTCTATATATACTTCCTGGTACACCTTCAATTTGTGAGTTTAAGTATCAACATTTCTGTTCTCTTGTCTGTCAACGTGATAGTGTGCAATTTATTTTAACCCAGGCTACGGCCACTGGTTGTGGCTGGGGCACAAGAGTTGCTTTTCACCCAGGAGGCAGCCGCTGAGAATCTCTCAGCCCCTTGTAAAAGACCAACTCCGTCCCCTGCCTCACCCACCAAATCATCTAATTACTAGCTTTTTACCTTTTCTCTCATATCCTCTGCGTCTCCCACTGCCTTCAACATCGCTGTCAGGGTGGGAGTTGAACTTTACTGTACAGTGTTGCTCTGGAATCTTAGTCTATTTAGCAGCATGCTGTGTTAATTGACTCCTATCTTTCTGACATGGCCCTTTTGTACTTCCTCATTACATTTTGACACTGTAGTACAAATAACACACTTGCATTGAAGAGCCTCTCTTTCCAGCAATTAAAGAATTAATACAAAGTTTGTTAAACTCTTTTTGCCTACTAAAACTGTAGGCAAAATCTTTTCTTTCAAGGGACCTTTCAAGACTACTCCTTCTGAAACTGCCTTATATACTTATTTACTCTTATGTGTCCTACACCCCTCACCATCTGGTGCATCTTTGGCCTGGCAGTCATTGGTCTCTTCATCCTTATTATTGGTATTAGGCTTGGTGGCACTGCCCCTCCCCCCCAGCCCCCAGACTAGTCCACCAGGGAGCACGTGACCTTGTTCATACTTCTGTCCCCACCTAGTTCTAATTAATACCCCGGCAAATTGTCCCTTCCATTCTCCCACTATCAAGTGTTGTTACTCACTGTCTTTCCTTTCAGAATTCTCACGATTAACATTTGCCTGATTGTAGTACTCTTAGTTACCATCAGTCAAAAAAATGTAATTGGGTAGATTTGTATAATATTATCCCCTGGTGAGTCCAAAATTCCCACCATGTTAACTTGTTAGTACATTTATTTTGTCATCCAATCACATCTCCTGTTAACCTTCATTCTCACTTATGCAGGCAACAGCAGCAACAACTGGCTAAAAATTCAGACATAGTAAGGAGAGTTCTGATTCCTTTCAAACTTGCCCACTCCTTTTGCCTGGCTTTCCCACCTCAGTGCCTAATGGGTATTCTAACAAATAAATAAATACAGCCCTCCACCTTATGCAGGGTTATTAAGTCTTTGCAGTTTTTATCTGAGAAAAAATTAGAGTGTGTATTCTCTACTCAGAATGAAGCCTTCCAAAATGTTTGAAACTGCTTTATTCATAACTTTACTAGGGCTCAAAGGGTATGACCTGAAATATGTTTGTACCTAGAAATAAAAATCTGATTTCTGAGCTTACCTGAGCCTGAAAAATAAGGATTTCCTGTCTAATTCTGATTGAAAAAAATCAGATGTTATCATTGATTGAAAAATATCAATGTTATATTTCAAAAAATATCTCTCATTTGTAAAATGTAATAATTTAATTGCCTAAAAAAAGTAGGTCTTTATAAAAAAAAATCTTGCCTTTAAAACTTTCTAATTATCAGTTTGGCAAGTGAATGGTTAACTGTAATCTTGTTTTATAAGATGTGAATTTTAGGGAGTAAGAGAAATTAGACAAAAAGAAAAATGGCACTGTATAAGGAAGAATATTGTGATAAATTTATCCTGAAACAGAATAGTTGTTTTAAAAAAGGTAAAAGGCAAGACAAAAGTTAAAGAAAATTTAAAATGTTTGCCAATTGTCTGTACAGGATAAGTGAAACTCATAGAAGAGATTTTTCGAGGAAGTTTACATGTGATCCAGTTGACTATGTATTTCCTTTAGAACCTTTTGGTTTATAGTCTTGGTTGAACAAATATTTTAAGCCTTTGATATTTGACAAACCTCCCAAAATCAAAACTCTAAATTTAGGGCTTGGTACTTATAGCACAGTGGTTGTGGCGCCGGCCACATGAACTGAGACTGACAAGTTCTGAACCTAAGAAAAACAAATCAGACTTACTTGATTTGTTAAAAATATATGGGAAGCATTGTCAGATATGAAATGGTGATTAATTTTGTGTGAATTATAATTACATATATATGTTCCAATATTATAAGACATTGGTCTGTCCTCATCTGTAAAGCACTGATCTGTCCTAATGTATAAAACATTAATCTGACCTAACATGTACTGTCGGTAATAATTTTAAACCTAACTTCAAACAGAACAGAAATCAGTTACATAGAACTGGGCTAGTTTGTTATAGCTTTTTGTCCAAAATATTGTTGGCTCTTTTTGTGTTCTGTTTTCCAGAAATCGAGAGAATAATTTTCTGTCTTTTGAGCTATTTGTAACTTTTTAAGCAATGTATATACTTATGAGCAGAGTTTAAAACTTGTATTTTTTCCTCTCTTCTTAATTTCTCCAGAATTTACAAGCCATTTGTAAGTATTCTTAATTTCTAACAATACAGTTATTTGCATAAGTTCAATAAGAATCTGTTTTGTTCTGTAAGACATGATAAAGACACTGGTTATTTTACCAAAGCTTTGGCTGGAATAACATTTCCAGAGACGTCCAGACTACGTTAAGGGATTACGGTTGACTTTAGAAAGCCAATAAAAAGCCCTTTGGAAAACTGGCCAGATACCCATCAGTAACATTTCCTGATCTGTGGGAAGTAACAGAGGTAACTTCCTGATGGGTCTGGGAGTCGAAATATGCTTGGGAACCTCACGATAAGAGGAATTTACCCAATGTATATAGGTATCTAACGGCACAGATGAAACCTGGGCTCGTGAAAAGCTTCAAGTACAACTGAAATCCCATAGAAAGAATTCCAGCAAAGCCAATTTTAAAAAGAGCCTAGATGGCTAATAATTAATTATTCTTACTGTGCTTTATGCAAATAATCAGTATACTGAAAGTACAGTTTATTCTGGCAAATGAGTTAGTTCAGCTATAATTTGTCTTAAATAAAAAGAAACTGGAGAGAAAAAAATTAAAAAATAAGAAAAGGAGGCTGTGGCCCACCTGTATTAGATCCCAGCCTTGTCTATACTGTCAACTCATAAAATGAGACATAACTGTTTTACTAAATTGATCTGTTAAATGCGACTAAAAGACTGGCTAAAAACTAAAAAATTATATACAGTAGTTATATTTACTCTGAAGCCTTAAAACTCAACAAAGGTCACCTGTTAAAAATTTGTGCAGTATTATAATATTACTGAGTAATGTGCATAAACAAGGCCCTAAGAGCAGGAATAGGTAAACTCTGCCAGAAAGCAAAGTTTAATTAAATATAAGCCTTGCCACCAGAATTGTTCAAAGAAACCTTCATCAATCCTCTGCAATTTAACAGGGACTCCTAAAAAAAAAAAAAAAAAAAACTGAGAGAAACTGAATTGAATAGCCACTTAGGTAATTAACTGCATTCTACTATAGCAGCTGCATAACCTCCAACCCAGAAACTGAGCTTGGCCATCAAAGTCAGAAAGAAGAAGCCATAAATCCACTATCCCCATAACCAACAAGATCAGGAAAAAAAAAGCCATAAAAACTTTTATTCAGACAAACAGTCCTATAGGGAAATGGGAAATTATTACTGTAAAAACGGAAGCTATAAAACAGGTTACCCAGGTTATAAGCTCCTCCCACCCTCTGGCCATGTCTCCTAGTTACTTAATAACTCCAAGAAACTTAATTCACATACTCCACTAGTTTAACCCCTTACACCACAGCTCTAACCACCAACCCCCTCAGAATTAACTCCATCATCTTCAATTCAGATGAATTAAGGATTTAATTCCCAAGACGACCACTGGGGAATGCTGCAAGCACTCCCAGCCCATTCCCGCCCACCCTCTTCTGTTCTCCTGCCCTCTCCCATTCCTCAGCCCTCTTTCCCAGCCCATTCCCATGCCCCCCAAGAGTTGAAGCATGGCAAGTCCCAAGTTTCACCAAAAAAACTCAAGTTCTCAGTGGAAGAACAATGGTGGAAATCCACCAAGGCTGTATTAATCATTGTTACATAACTGTAACCACTGCTGTATCCACGACTACCCAAGCTGTAACCACCCCCCAACCAGCCACTGTAGTATGCTTGCAAAAAAATTATATAAGGCAACTTGCCCATTGCTGGGATGGAACTATCTCTCTAGTCCCCTGCACAGATTCAATAAATTTCTGATTGATTGCATTTAAGGGGGGGTCTGACTCTATATTTTCAGGTCTAGGGGTATTACAATCAAGGTAAAAGCCTGTGATTTTAATGGGTATCATGTACCCCCAGCAAACATTTGGGGGTACATTTTGATTTAGTCTTTTTATTTCTCAAACCTTTGACTTGGTGAATCCATGCAATACTTTTTTTTTTAATTCAAGCAGCATGATAATATGAAAAGAGTACAACCTAGGCCTGAAGTTTGATATAGCAAATTAAGTTCTTCAGCCTCAGTTTCCCAATTGCAAAAATTGAGGCAATTACTTATTTTGTTGTCTTAGTTGTTAATAACTAAAGCATTATCAGTGTAACTTAAGTCCCACATACCCTTCCTGTTCCCATTCTCCTCCCACATTTGATCATCATTATTGTAAATTTGACTATTATTGTATAAGTCTGCATTTTTTCACTACATTGGTATATATTCCTTAACAATATGTAGTATTATTTTAAAACTTAAGCATTAACACATTCTGTATATCCTTCCTGCAACATGATTTCCCTCACTCAACAATGTTTTTGTCCTGGCCATCTTGGGGTAAGGGTGGGGTCCATAGCAGGAGCAGAGGAAGAGGTCAAGAACCATCCTGAGCTCAGGCCCAGCATTATCTGGGGACAAACATTTCCCTTTCTTGTTCTTGAAGACATCCACATTCACTAATTTGGCATGTATTTATCAAAGCCCTCTTTTGGGCTGAAGAGACCCGTCTGCAAAGAGTGGCACCCACTTCTTCCTGGCTGTGTTCTCCATTCTCCAGACCAGTGATACTCAGCCTGCTTTGGGTAATGGTGGACTCTACTAGACAAAGATCCCTGAACAAACTTGTCTCGAGTTCTATTCCTGGAATTCTTACTGAGTTTAGACAGCACTGGGAATGGGGAGTTCAGAGACCAATGCTTATTCTCAGTTGTTATTTCCAAGAAACTGGACTGCTCTGAGCATCTGTCCCATGGAAGTGAGCTCCAAAGTGGCTGCCATCTGGCCTTGGCTTGGGTGTGGAGTAACTGAAGAGGCATTTTCCCAGACTTCATGGTACTCCCAAAGGCATGGAAAACCTAATGAGGGCACTCCCTCACTATGCATGATGGGGCTGAAAAGCAAGGAGAGAAGTCAGGGAAGCGGTTATAAGTCTCAGCCTACTCTTGCAGTTGGTTTGTCTACTGACTTGGCCATACCTAAAGTCCCAGCACCAAGTTCCAAAGCTCAGTGCTCCCCATAAAGAAGAGGCCTACACATTCTAAGAACAGCCAAAACCAACTCACCCATTTATTTGACCAAGAACATTTTAAGGACGACAGAATTAAACAATCTTTAATAAAATTCCTATAGAAAACTCAGTCTCAGGGCAAATACATACTTCTCTTTCCTGTATAATCAAGGATTGAGAGCTCCCAATTTCTTTGGAGAAAAAGCAGTAGTTCTGCTGGATGTTACCAGTACTCAGAAAGAGCATCCATCTACACATTCAAACCAGTAGTTCCTATTGCACATATTAACATTACTTGCCGCCTAGCACCCTAAATATATGGTACCTCAACAAATAAATTAAAGATTTCCAAGTGACAGGAAATCATTTCAATTTGAACTAATATCCTTGAAAAATCACATTATTACAAGTTTTAATAAATACAGTAAAGATAGTTGGCATTTTATTAAAATACTGAATTTTAGATCTGGAGTTTATTCCATAAATAGGTTCCTTTTTATTTGCTTGCTTTCTTGGATACATTTACTCAAGTATTATCCTCTATGAAGTGAATTCTTTCATAGATACCATATAAAAACTGCATTAATATGTGCCTCATTATAGAAGCAGCTGGAAGAACTGGATCACACAGTTAACTAACTGAAAAGTAACTTAAAAAAAGCTCAGGCTTTGTGTAAAACTTTAAAACACAGGCTGAAGAATCCCAAAGAAATATCTTTTTATATAGAACTCCCACTAGAAATTTTATAAATATATATGCAGCATATCTATATATATATATTATATTTGCCTCAAGATTTTCAGCAATTCTGGTTGGAATGATGCTATTATGGAGATAAATATTAACAAAAGAATTAATGAGTTTCCACAGGTTTATAAGATTTCTTTTGAAAAAAGTCATAAATTCAAATTATATTATAATTTATAGTCTACACAATTTAAAAGGGAAGAAAGGCGCCTTTCTTTTAACCCTCATTTGGAAAACAAGAACAGCCACTGGCCCTCAGGTGTGGATAAGTTATTGGCCAAGTGATAATACTTGCTTACAACACTGAAAAAAAGTATTTACACCTTTCTGGGAAAGTACCAAACATTGAAAAACAAACAAATCAGAAAACAATCCCTAGTTGCATTCCATGGCGTGCAAAGTCAGCAGGAAATGATTATCCTTAACATTGACAGTTTTCATGATGAGTCTTGGAAGCATTCAAAAAGCAGGGGGTAGTCATCAGGATTTTTCAGATTAGATTCTGTGGGATGCCTTGTTCTTAATTTAAATCAGAGTTCCAGGATCTCATTCCCTTTATAACATCTCTGGCAAGGTCATGTTTGATTTAGTGCAAGTACAAAATAAAAACGAAATGAAACCAACAAATACATTATGAGCAAAGGCTGATCGTTAAGATCTATAGTCTTTCCGAACTGTGTGAGCCATCCAGTTCACTTTAGTAGTCCAGCTTTCCCTGAGTGCTTCATCAAATTTCTGCTTAAATTGTTTAAGGGCTTCTTCTTCACTCTTCCCTAAGGCAAGAGAGTCCTAAAACAGAAGGAGAAAGAAATCGGACTTTATATATCCTCAGAAGAGATGCATAAGTACCAAACATCCTCATTTTCTTATTTAAATATGATTTGTAGCAGGGAGAACACTAAGGTAACATGACCTCTGCTAAAGGGTTTTTAAAGATGAAGAGAATTTATAAATACTGAAAAACCCACACTCAGCTGCTTGCAACCACCACCTAAATCCAGAGTTATTAAGACCCTGGCAAATGAAAGTCATGCTGCTGAAAGTCAAAGTGCCAAAGAGCTGCTACCACGTGGTCTTCCAGTATGTGGGTGTGAAGTCCACTGCCCTGTACCAGTCTTCTTTATGCCCCCTCTACTGATGAGAAAATCTGAGTTAAAGCTCCTCTTTCAAAATTGCTCCTTCATATGAACTTCCCAGAACCACCTCTGAGGAAATGATTTTGTTCTGCTCCCTTCAGATATTTGAATGAAATACACAGCTATACCTGAGTTCCATGCCCACAAAGTCCAATAAGGAAAGGGAGTTTGTACCTTAAGATACTGTATGTCCTTGACTGATGTGAGCTCAGGAAGCCCTGCAGTCAACATCAGTGCAAAGAGAGTGATAAAGAGATTCCCATGCCGTCGTAAAATCAGGTATGCATCTTCACAACACTGGCGGAACCTTTGGTCAATGCGGCAAAACCACATGAGCACAGTGTTAAAGAGGAGAAAGCAAATTTTGTAAAGGGATATACCTAGACTTTCTATTAGAGCTGAAAACTTTTACCAAACTTAAGGTTCATTTCTGATCTTCTGTGTAAATTGTCCCAGGACTAAAATTTACATAAAATAATCAGGCTCTCTAAAATCACATCCATCTTTTTCAAAAACAAAACTAAACAGAAATTCTATGGCAAAAGGCAATATAACACCTCATCTAATGAGATGAGACACAGAACTGATAATTAAACCATTAAACTGATAATTACATGAGGACTGTACTTCTGCATTCTATATTTGTGGTCTGACTCCAGAGACTAATTTCTTTAACATCCTTTCAAATCAGTGTCAATGCTTTTGCATTGCTCTTCCCACTTATCTTGCCTTTCCTCTCTCCTCCTCAACAGGACCGTCCAATCTCATCCCCCTTATTTTGCCAAACAGAAAACTGAAACCAGGGCAGTATATTCTGCAGAAACCCAGGCAGAACTAGAAAGACAGCAATCACTTGTTTACCATGTGTTGGTTATACATAGTATATGATATATCCCTAATCATAACAGCCCTGTAATTTTATTATTTCTGTCCCCTTTTTAAGATGAAATAAAGCAAGAAGACAAGTAATATGCTTAGGAACATGTAAATAGTAATTGTCTGGTCAGACCTCCAGCTTCCTCACTGTACTTCATACAGAATGACAGCAAAATGCTTGCTTTCTCAGCATATTACTATCAAATGTTTTAAAATATTCCAATAATTTTCTGAAATAGGTAAAAGGTAGGGTATTATTGGAACAAAACAACGGAAGATTTTGAATTTCTTGCGTTGTGTTTATCCTTCCTGAGCATTTCTGAACCAGCATGGGATCTGACAGGCAAATCTCCCTCCCCCCAAAGTTTACTGTTATCAGACTGAATATATCCCAGATCCAAATACATCTCAACTAGGAAATGCAAGTCAGGCTGGTCAGATGAAAAAGTGTCAGGCATGTTTAGCCTTGACATGAGGGCAATACTTACCGGCCAAACTTTTCTGTGTTTCCTGTTTTTCCTTGCTGAATGACATGAATGAAATCATAAGTAAGAATAAAAGGCACGCGCTCCCTTTTAATGCCAAATTTAGATTTGAAATTTCCAAGAATATGTCCAAAGTCAATGTGGAAGAGCTGGAAAATAAATGGGATTTAACTTTGCTTATGTTTCTACTGAGGTCCAAATAGAAGATCTCCATTGTCCTAGACCCTCAAGCCCTGTAGCCAGGGGTTGCCAACTTTTTTTTCCCCTCTGCCTCACAGCAAAAGAAAACCTGTCTTAGGCTACACAATAAATACACAAACATTAATAAAAGCTGATTAGGAAAATATAATAAATATGTCTGATTTTTTTTTTTTTTTTTTTGCTAGGGCTGGGTTAGAACCCACCACCTCTAGCATATGGGGCCGGCGCCCTAATCCTTGAGCCATAGGCACTACCCAAATATGTCTGATTTTTTTAAAAGTCAAATATTTTTGTAAAACTTAACCAAAAAGAGTACATCCTTACCCCACTAGCTCCATCACCTTCAGTGCTACTCCCATGGGCTTAAAAATAACTTCTCCTTACTCTTTCATGTGTTTTTCCTGATTAAAAAAAAAAAATATGTTAGGGCCAGTGCAGTGACTCACACCTATAATCCTAGCACGCGGGGATACCAAGGAGGGTAGATTGCTTAAGACAGCCTGAGCAAGAGCTAGATCTTGTCTCTACTAAAAATACAAAAATTAGTTGGGTGTTGTGTTAGATACCTGTAGTTCCATCTATACTCAGGAGGCTGAGGCAGGAGGATCCCTTAGGCCCAAGAGTTTGAAGTTGCTGTGACCTATAATGCCATGGCACTCTACCCAGGGTGACAGAGTGAGACTCAGTTTCAAAAAACAAAAACAAAGTTTATGCTTTATTTTAACTTCCTAATTTTAGATTACTACTCCTATTACAGAAAGTTAAAGGTTTAGTACTCCTGTGGTAAAATAATGCTACATAATGTGATACATTATAATTTCTAGCTAAATCAAAAGTCAGTGTTCACACTTTTCAGATTAGCTAAATACACATCAAAGCTAAGCAATGTGACAGTGTATGCCGTGACACATTTCCTTTTCCTTAGCTTGGCTTTCTATCATTAATTCTTCCTTAATATCTACAAATAATTTTCAAAACTGGTTTTCAAACAGATTATCTATAGGTTTCTTGCTTTTTTTTTGAGACAGAGTCACTTTCTTGCTCCCAGTATAGTGCTGTGGCGTCATAGCTCACAACAACCTCAAACTCAAGGGTTCAAGTGATCCCCTTGCCTCAGTCTCTCATGAGTAGCTGGAACTACAGGCACCTACCACAACATCTGGCTATTTTTTTTTTTTTAGAGACAGGGGTCTTGTGAGCTCAAGTGATCCATCCACCTCAGCGTCCCAGAGTGTTGGGATAACAGGCCTAGGCCACTGCACTTGGCCTATATATTGCTTTCTATCTTGGATAGTTGTTCTCTATCTAGTTTTGCTACAGAGCCATTATGCTGGGCTTTCCCTATACTTTTTTTCCCATCTGAAACCCCTATGTCCTGAGTCCTACATCACATTCTCTTGTAACTGAGACCAGCCAGGGTCCTCATCACTGGCACTACTGGTATTTTTAGGCTGTATAATTCTTTATCATGGAGTCTGTCCCATAAACTATAGGTCTTTAGCAGCATCCCTGGCCTCTACCCACTAGATCACCTCCCCATTATGACAACTAAAAATGTCTTCACACATTCATAAATGTCCCCTTAGCGAAAACTCACCCCAGATGAGAATAGTTTACTCTTATTCTGGTAGATACCTTTTTTATTTATTTTTTTTGGCCAGAGCCGGGTTTGAAACCGCCACCTCCAGTATATAGAGCTGGCGCCCTGCTCCTTTGAGCCACAGGCACTGCCCTGGTAGATACCTTAATTTTTCAGTTTTCTGAGAAAAGATGAAAAGGAGGAATAGCTTTTGAAACCTGGCACTTTTAGATGTTTTTATTCTATCCGTCTTACATGATTGATAGTTTGGTTACAGAATCCTAGATTAGAAGTCATTTTCCATCAAAACTGTGAAGGGTGACTTTCACTGTCTCAGAGTTTCCACCGTCGCTATTGAGAAGCTAAGCCATTCTGCTCCTAAACACCACTACGAGGCCTGCTGTGTCTCTGGGAAGGCTTTAAGACCCTCTCTTAATGCCTGACACACTCAAGTTTCATTGTAAAGAACCTTAGTACAGGTGCTTTTCATCCATTTTAGGGAACTTTGGGGTACTCTAGATATTCATGAGCACTGGCTCTGTCTTCCTCTTCTGCTTCTTTCTGGAATTCCTATTAGGCTGATGGTGTACTTCCCTGAACTCAGTCTCTAGTGTTTCTGGATTTTTTTCTATTTATCACGTTTTGTTTTGGTGATTAATTAAGGTATAGTGTTTTCTTTTTTTAATGAGACAAATTGTCTTGGCTTACATCCTGACACATTCACTCTTTGTTGCCTGAGTTTCCTCATGTATAAAATGGAGATAATACTATCACTTATTGTGTAAAGTCATCATGAGGATCAAGGACATTAAGTATAAAGCACTTAAACCGTGCCTGTCACAAGATTGTTTATACTACTTCTTTTTGTTTGTTTCTATTTTTAATTTCTAAGACCTCTTTCTATTTTCTGATTTTAAAAAAAGTACTCATTATTGCTTCATAGATACACCACCTTCTTTTAAAAAAAAAAAAAAAACTTTAAAAAAAATCCTCTGTTTACTGCAGTTACTCTGTTTTCCCAGAGTTCTTTTCTGCCCCCATTTTGCTTGTTTGGGCTCTCTCTGTTTTTCATGGCAGAGGCTTCCCTCAAATGTCTGCTAATCCAGTAGAGAGCAGAACAGTGGTTACTAAGGTCTGACCTAGAGCCAGAGTTCATACAGTAATCCAAAGATTTAATTCTAGTAATCCCTAGTGGCAGGGAATTCCTAGGGTGGCTAAACTGAAAAATTATCCAAGATATCTCATGTGTCTTTGCTTAATATAAAAAAATTTATAAATAACATTAAGTCATTATGAAAAATAAGACTATTTTTACCTGAAAACTAAATACTTCTTCGTGAATAAAATAACCTAACTTTCCTAGCTACCCCAAAATACTATTAATTAGCACTACTTTTCTCTCTACTCCCAAATATGATAAGGTTTGATGGTCTGAAAAGGAAAATGACTTAAGTAGGGCTCATCTCAACATTTTCTTACCACTGGTAATACATCCATCACGTTACCTATTCCTTTTGCATTTCAAATATAATATCTTTTTGTTTCCTTTTTTGAGAGACACAGTCTCACTTTATTGTCCCTGGTAGAGTGCCATGGCGTCACAGCTCACAGCAACCTCCAACTCCTGGGTCTAGGCAATTCTCTTGCCTCAGCCTCCCAAGTAGCTGGGACTACAGGCACTGGCCACAATGCCCAGGTATTTTTTTGTTGCAGTTTGGCCGGGGCCGAGTTTGAACTCTCCACCCTCAGTATATGGGGCCAGTGCCCTCTTCACTGAGCCATAGGCACCACCCCCAAATATAATTTCTTTATTTTACTTTATTATTCCTTTTTGAGACAGGGTCTTGGCAGGCCTGGGCTGGTTTCAAACCTGCCAGCCATGGTGTATGTGGCCAGCACCCTAATCAATGAGCTATGAGCACCAAATCAATTTTTCTATTTTTTGTAGAGACAGGATCTTATTCTCATATAGACTGGTCTCAAAGTCCTGACCTCAAGCAATCTTCACCTCAGCCTTCAAAAGTGCTAGGATTACAGGCATAGGCCACCATGCCCTGCCCCAAATACAATTTCTTATATTGAAAGAATAGGCCACATTTAAATAACTACAGTAAGTTTTTCAATAATTTTTAAACATTTAAATAAATGCTTATAATCTAGCTTTAAGCAAACAAATGAATACATATAGCAGATGGTACATGAAACAAGAGCTGGTGGGAAATAAAAGGAAAGACAATATATCTTTACATGACTCCAAGAGCCAATAAGGAATCTATCTGAATTTCAGAGGAGATGATGCTGTACCCAAAGAATAGCATCCCAAGGCCCTTGGCAGACACTGTGGAGCAACTTACCTGGCCAGTTTTTTTGACCATGATGTTGTCACTATGTCTGTCACCAATCCCAAGGACATAAGAAGCTACACAGTAGCCGGCACAGGACAGGGTAAACTCTTCAATGGCTCGGTCCAGGTCATCCCTGAAAGTGAAAAAAGAACATTAGCAAAAAAGGTTTTCAGCCTCCAGATATGTAGGGTGAGATCCAAACCACACTGTTTTTTTTGCAATTATGAGAACTGTAACACAGAGCTGCCAAAATCATACAAGAGAACTTGCTAGATCAGCCAAGGGGAGTGAGGATGTTATTACAGGAACAAGTCAGAAAAGAATCAGGCTAGCTTCAAAGATATTAGATAACTGGGTCTCAGCCACCCACATTTCCTAGGAATAAGATTTTGGTGGGAGTGGGGTCAGCTCATACACACAATAAGGTGAAATAAGACCATGGCTTGGCTGGATCATTCTGGGGATATTTTTGTTTGAGGTTCCAACCATTTAAATCACTGACTTTAATTAGAAGTGAGTAATATAGCCCCCTTGGAGACAAAGCCTTAAGAAAAATTTTGGAAGCTGATTCTCATATATAAATCTTTGATCTTACTAATGATAAAATTCAAGTCTGACTTTGAGGTCTTTAGCCAAAAATACATGCAGAGTATTTCCTCCTCACTGTCAAATTCTAGTCTTTTCTATATATTAGCAATTTTCCAACTCCAACCCTAAATAAAAAATTCCAAGTTATATCATTATACCTGAAATATTTCCTCTAAGACATTAAAGACTTCTAATGGAAAAATGGTTACAATATTTGTTTGGCTTTTTGTACAGAAAAATGATAATTAAGAATAAACTTTTTTCATAAGGACACTTGCACTAGACTGTTTATCGCAACTCAATTTACAATCACCAACATTTCTACAAAATGTAGAAATAGCCTAAATGCTCACCAACCCAGGAATGAATTAATATTAATAAGCTATGGTACATATATACCATGGAATACTATTCAGCCATTAAAAAAATGGAGACTTTACAGCATTTGTATTAACTTGGATGAAAATAGAACATATCATTCTTATTAAAGCATCACAAGAATGGAGAAACATGAATTCTATGTATTCAATTTTGATATGAGGATAATTAATGACATGGTGGGGGGTGGGGAAAGGGGGGGAGGAGGGGAGGGAAAGGTAGAGCAGAGAGAAGGAAGGAGGGTGGAGTCTCAGTGTGTGACATATCTTGTATCCTCAATGAATCCTCAACAGTTAAAAAAAAAAAAAAAAAGGTCAGGCAAAGACAGTTCAGGTTCCATTTAAAATAAATAAACTAACCCAGAATTATATTCTTTAAGCCAGTTCAGAAGAGCATCTTTGTTGAAGGCTGCTGCAGCAGCCACATTGCTACTGTTCAGCTGAATGTCAGCAATTGTTTCAGAGGTGCTCACAACTTCAATGAGGCCAGAGCGATCTCCTGTAGCTAAACAGCCATAAGGCAGCATCCTGAAAAGAAAAAAAAAAAAAGGGCATAAAGTCACATTTTTATAATGTCCATGGACAAAAGAATAAAGTCTTATTGTCCTTAAAATGAAACATTTATTTATTTTTTTTTATGAGACGGAGCCTCAAGCTATCCCCCTGGGTAGAGTGCCATGGCATCACAGCTCATAGCAACCTCCAACTCCTGGGCTCAAGCGAGTCTCCTGCCTCCGCCTCCCAAGTAGCTGGGACCACAGGCACCCACCACAACGCCCAGCACCTTTTGGTTGCAGCCATCATTGTTGTTTGGCGGGCCCGGGCTGGGGAGTCGAACCCGCCACCTTTGGTGTATGTGGCTGGCGCCTTAGCCGATTGAGCCACAGGCACCGAGCCTGCAACTTCTTATGAATCTAAAATTACTTCAAAATAAAAAGTTGAGAAAAGAAAAGGAATGGAGAGGAAAAGAAAAGAGGAGAAAAGAAAAGAAAAAAAGGTGAGAAGACATACATGATGTGGACAGGTTTTTGGTCCAAGTTTCCTAAGTTCACTGAATACCTGATGTTCAGACAATCTGCCAGGCACTGCCCTCTCTGGGGCGAGAAAAACAAGTCATCTATTCCAACACAGTGTATCAAGATGCTTTCCTGCAAGACTCCAATTTCTGACTACTCCTTATTAAAAAGGGAAGAAGGAAAGACTACAACAGTGAAACAAATATAAGGGCACCACCGGACAAGGTGTGCCCAGGCATGAAAAGCAGGCTTCGCTTATTGTCCCTCACCTGCCAAGCCCAACTCCCTTTCTGCCAGGCCTTGCTCTGGTAAGACTCATATTGAAGATGGACTAGTAAAACCTGCAGAGTCACAGAGGCCTCAATGATAAGGAGCCCTATGTGGGTACGCTTGTAGAGAACTAAAATGAGGGCTTTACAGACCCATTTATTCATTGACAAATCAGATCCTATCATGTTTACTTCAAATGCTTTCAATGCAATATAAGTGACCGAGCCAGGAAAAATAATCTGAAACATCAGCCGAGCAATGAGAGACCAGTGAAATATTCTATTTCCTAATCACAATGACAAAGACCTTCATATTCTATTTCCTACCCACTCCCATTCAACCATGTTTCAAGCACACATAATTTAAATCTATACTTTACTAAGCTCACACCTAATAGCTATGGAAAATTTGCTGCATTTCTTAGATATGCTATGATTGGACACTTCTGTTACT
Source organism: Galagoides demidoff (assembly GCA_963574575.1). Classification (NCBI taxonomy): domain Eukaryota; kingdom Metazoa; phylum Chordata; class Mammalia; order Primates; family Galagidae; genus Galagoides; species Galagoides demidoff. Next base: position 18,806 of record CAUYQV010062994.1, read on the forward strand.
AAATGATGCTTTACTTTAGTGTTTTATGGATTATGAAAAAAATCCAAAGGAAACATACAAAAAGAGACCTATAAGTATCTTACCTATGTTAGCATATACTGAATTGTACTATATAGAGATGCTCAGTTTCCAAACTAAGTTACAATTGCCTCAATACTATTTCAACATTGACTTATTCATCTTCAACATTATCATGGTTTTCTTTAAATCATCAAAAGTGCTAACCATGGTTCGGCGCCTGTGGCTCAATCGGCTAAGGCGCCAGCCACGTACACCTAAGGTGGCGGGTTCGAATCCCCAGCCCGGGCCCGCCAAACAACAATGATGGCTGCAACCAAAAAATGGCCGGGCGCCTATGGTCCCAGCTACTTGGGAGGTGGAGGCAGGAGACTTGCTTGAGCCCAGGAGTTGGAGGAGTTGGAGGTTGCTATGAGCTGTGATGCCATGGCACTCTACCCAGGGGGAATAGCTTGAGGCTCCATCTCAAAAAAAAAAAAAAAAAGTGCTAACCATCACTCATAGTCCTACATTTAAACAAAAAGATCACGTAAGAATGTAACTGAATATAATCCAATACATATTTCAAGATGGGAATAAAAATTCATTACTATCCAAGACAGTTTGGCAATATCTGTTAATTAGTAATTACGGTTTTTCATCTAACAAGTCAAAATCTAAGAATGCATCTAAGGAAGTTGTCAAGTATGCTAAAATGTATATATCTAATTATTCATTACAGCTGTTTATAATTTCTAATGAAATAACTCTTAATGTTCAAAAGTAGAGAATTAGGAAATAAGTTACAGTAAATCCAAACAACAGTATACTGTGCAATTACTGAGAAAGACAGTATAAATCTGTTCTCACTGGCCTACAAAGACATCTATAATAATTTTGGTTAAAAAAAAAAAAAGCTACTAGAAAACAGCATGTTTATGGTGCCATTTTTGTTTATAAAATAAAAAGTATGCTTAGAAAAAGTATGAAAGGAAATACACCAAAATGTTAACACTGTGTTTTCTAAAATGAAAAGGTACTATTTATATAATAGAAATAATAGTGATGGTACTAACTGAACAATACTGCAACCTTTACATACATGTAATGGCTTGTATATGTACAGAATATAAGAAACTAAAAACAAGGCCAGGCTCAGCGGCTCACTCCTGTAATAGCACTTTGGGAGGCTAAACCAGGAGGATCACTTGAGGTCAGGAGTTAGAGACCAGACTGAGCAACAGTGAAAAACAGAAAAATGCAAAAATAGAAAACTTAGCCAGGTGTGATGGCATGCACCTGTAGTCCCCGTTACCTGGGCGGCTGAGGCAGGCAGATCCCTTGAGCCCAGGATTTGGAGGTTGCAGTGAGCTACAAATATGCCGCTGCCTTCATGCCCTGGCAACAAAATGAGACCCTGTCTCTAGATAGACAAACAAACAAACACAATTTAAAAATAAATAAAAATAAACTAAAAACAGTGGTTGCCTCTGGGAATGGGATGTGAGAGAATGGAGAAGAAGGTAGAAGAAAACTTACATTACACTTTCTTTTTTTTTTTTTCTGAGATAGTCTCATTACCTCATTCTCAGTCTAATGTTGTGGCGTCACAGCTCACAGCAACCTTATACTCTTGGGCTTAAGCATTTCTCTTGCCTCAGCTTCCCAGGTAGCTGGGACTACAGGAGCAGGCCACAATGCCCGGCTACTTTGTTGTTGTTTTTGTCATTGTTGTTTAGCAGGCCCAGGCTGGGTTCAAACCCACCAGCCCATGTGTATGTAGCCAGCACCCTAACCACTGACCCACAGGCACCAACTCACATTACACTTTCTATCCTTGTGTATCTTTTAAACATTTTAACAATGTATATATTCCTTATTTGAAACAAATGTAAATTTTCAACATTAAAAAGTATCCGTTCATATTTTTTCTAGTTAAACTACACACTATCCAATAAATAGCAAAAAGTTCTTTGTAAAGTCAGATAGAATTTTGTAACTCTGATACTCTCACCACCATCAGTTACTATGCTAAGTTTCAAAAAATAGGTAAGGATGCAGTTACTGTCAACTGTCCATATCTAGTATTCATCTCCACTTAATAAGGAAACAAAGCTTATTCCTGAATCACATCTAGACATGAAATTCTTGTCAAGTCAAAAACAGAAAAAGCAATGGGAAAAAAACAAATGCTCAATTTTTGTTTTAAATACTCAATTTTTTTGATCACTGAACTATGGCCATGTTTTAATACAAAAGTTGACACATAACAGACATGGTTATATGTCTTTTTTTTGGCCGGGGCTGGGTGTGAACCTGCCACCTCCAGCATATGGTCACTCCTTTCAGTCACAGGCGCCACCCCCTCCCTTTTTTTTTGAGATAATCTCACTATGTTGCCCTGGGTAGAGTGCTATAACATCACAGCACACGGCAACTTCCAACTCTTGGGCTTAAGCGATTCTCTTACCTCAGCCTCCCAAGTAGCTACAGGCACCCACCACAATGCCCAGCTATTTTTTGTTGCAATTATCATTGTTGTTTAACTGGCCCGGGCTAGGTTCAAACCCTCCAGCCTAGGTGTATGTGGCTGACGCCATAACCACTGTGCTACAGGCACCAAGCCAGGTTATATGTTATTTTGAAGTTGCTTTTTTTATTTAAGAGACAGAGTCTCACTTTGTCACCCTCAGTAGAGTGCTGTGGCATCACAGCTCACCAACCTCCAGCTCTTGGGCTTAGACGATTTTCTTGCCTGGGACTACAGGTGTCCGCCACAATGCCTGGCTATTTTTTGTTGCAGTTTGGCTGGGGTCAGGTTTGAACCCACCACCCTTGGTATATGGGGCTGGTACCCTACTCACTGAACCACAGGCATGGCTTTGAAATTACATTTTTAAACTTTTTTTAAGTACAAATTTCATATTGCAGGTTTGGTTTTATTAAAACCTCTATGGCAAATAATTTGGCAATATCACTCAAAATTTTAAGGCACAAAAAGTTTTACCCAATATGTCAACTCCTGGAAATACATTTATTCATACATGTACAAAGTAATATGTTATAGAATTATTCTTTGCAGCATTGTTTATAAATGTAAAATATTAGGAAAAAAATGCTTATCAATAGAGTACTCAGTAAATTATGGTAAGTGATGTGACAGCATACTATTAACATTTAGCCATACTAGTCATTAAAAAAAAAAAAATGTCTTTAAGGTACTGATGTAGAATGAGTTCCAGGATATAGTAAGTTTTAAAACAAAGGAAAATGCAAAGTAACTAAAACAGACCACCATCTGTACAAAAATGAGGGAGTTACACACATGCATTTTTTTAACATATATAATTAATAACAATGGTCTTTCCAGGGAAAGAAACTGGGTGGATGGAAGCCAGGATAGGAGGGAAACTTAAAATTTTAAATCATGTATATGCATTACGTGTTCAAAAAAACAAATACTTTATGACAGAAAATTTTCATACATTGAACTAACAGTACTATTACTTGTTTCTAAATAATTTAAACAAAATTAAAAGAATTCTCACATGTAACATTTATTCCAGTGTGCTGAGCTTCAAGAAAAGAAAAAACTTAAATTCATTCACAATAGAAACAGATACAAGTACATCCCCTAGATATCTTCTTAAAAATTCCATAGTCAATAATACACATAAACTTGTAACTACAACTAAAAAAAAGAAAAAGTTAACAATGCCACCACCATCCAGAAGCAACTGTAATGGTTTCCACAAAAACAACATCTAACCTCCACCTCCAAAATTCCAAAATTGAATCACTGATCAGTTGATGATTCCAGTAAAGATTTGAAAATATTGGCTCGGCACCTGTGGCTCAATTGGCTAAGGCACCAGCCACGTACACCTAAAGTGGCGGGTTCGAATCCCCAGCCCGGGCCCGCCAAACAACAATGACAGCTGCAACCAAAAAATGGCCGGGCGTTGTGGTGGGCGCCTGTGGTCCCAGCTACTTGAGAGGCAGAGGCAGGAGACTCGCTTGAGCCCAGGAGTTGGAGGTTGCTATGAGCTGTGATGCCATGGCACTCTACCCAGGGGGACAGCTTGAGGCTCTGTCTCAAAAAAAAAAAAAAAAAAAAAAAGAAATTCAAGGGATCTTTGGAAATAAGTCTCCAAACTGCTTGGGGAGGTAAAGAAGCCATACAGTAGTAGCGTTTTTCGGCCTTTTTATCTCTCAGCACACTTGAACCTATAGTTAAACTTCCGTGGTACACGTAAATTATGTTGATCAAAAAAAAGAGTAAAAAAAGATACTTACTGCGCTTTGAACTTCTTTCAAAAGCAATTTAATGAATGATCTTTAAAAGTTTTCGTGGCACACCTAAGATCCTCTCGCAGCACAAAAGTGTACTGTAGTTCCCTGGTTGAAACTCACGGCCACGGATCATTCCTCAGCCCCTCCAGCCACAGCCTTGCAGACGCGTCCCCACAGCTCGCTCTGGATCCCAGCACTTACCCAGGGCTCCCTGGCAGATGTCTGTGCGGGTAGCTCCTCCAACAATAAATTCGGGATCAGCGCAGATCTCCTGGGAATGAGAACCAGAAAGTGCTGTCAGCCCACCAGGCAGGAGCTACAGCAGTTAGTTAGGATGCCTCAGATTCCAGGGGAAGCTTCTAAATAGTTCTCCTCCCCTCCCCCTCTCTCCTTCCAAAGTTTGGGAGTCCCAGTGGGAGCTCTTTGCCTCGAGGTCCTTCTGACCCCTGCTCTGGGGGCCCTAGTGGGTAGGTGGGGAATCCCCTGACTGAGAGGGGCAGTCAGTGGAGCCCACACCCTCTAAACCGCCCAGAGCCTCCTTCACCGGGCTGCCTCCCAGGCCACAGCAACATCAAGTCCAGCCTTTCCTGCCAGTCCTTGAGACTCTCCATGCTCTGGAGCTGCCCATGGGCCATACCCTCTCCTCTCTTCCTTCATTCAACTTGATCTGCTTGCCTGGAACTCCTCCCTTTCCACATTGTATCCTATCTCGAGGTTCATTGCCACCTCTTCCATGAAGTCCTCCTTCATAGTCCAACCTTACTCACGCCTTCGTCTGTCCCGCAGAGTCTCTGTAATTCAGCACTTAATTGTGCACTGTCGCTGGTGCGCATCAGTATTACTGTCTTCCTAACACATATCCTTTTGGGGGTCAGGGGATTAGATCTAGCCTTCTGAATTCCACATATGGGCCATGATGCTTAGAGCACCCACATGTTCTGTACCTGCTGTATATCAGATACTGTGATTAAACTGTATCTCACAGTCCTCTCAGGAACACAAGGTGGGTATTGCCCCCATTGTACAGGCGTGGAAACAGCTCCAGGAGAGAAAGCGACACGTCACACAGCTCACATGAGATGAACAGCGCTGGCATTTGGACATACCAGTCTGACAGCACCAACTCTTTCCATTCCTGCCCCATCTCTGATTGATTAGTAACAAGCTTCCATAAAAGGGTGTTAAAACCTCAGGGGTGACTGTTACAAGCAGCCTGATGGAGGCCAACCATGGACAATCCTGCCCTTTGAGCAGCCCTCTCTGAATGTGTGTCTTGATTGTGAAGCACCCCACCCAAAGCCACAGAGGAAGTCGGGCACACATGTGGGGCTCTCTGGGCTCCAGCAGCTCTGATCTGGAGGAGCAGCGCTGAGTCTCACATCCGCTGGAGCCCTGCACGTGTGCACCTCCACCCCAGCCCAGGACGTGCCCCTCTGCCAAGCAGACGCTTTCCTGGGTGAGACTTAGAGCCCTGTCCATCTCGGCTCAGAACGTGGAGATTCTTCTAGAAGCACAGTCTGCGGTAGACCCTGTCCCCTTCATATCTCTGCAGCTTGTCTTTCTGTTCATATCTGGCTGTTTTAGGGGTGACAGAGACAATGAGAATGTTCTGCTGAGACAGACAAAGTCAGCTCAATCCCAATGCCTGCCAGCCACGCACTTATCCAACTGAGGAAGCATCTTGGACTTGGTGCCGAAGCCTCTTTATTATAATCATATTGATAATCCTGAGTGTGCCAGGCCCTTACCCCAGGAGGATTTTTCCATTATGTTGCACAAAACTTTCTCATGCCTCTGGCAGCCTTTTTAGAGAAGTCAAAGTTCAAAGTGGTGCTTAGAGATGTTTCAGTAAACTGAATCTGAAACTGCACAGCATGTAGGGTGTCAAGTTAAATATGGGAAGTAAGAGTCAGAGAAAAAGGGTTGAGGGCTTGGGTTTTGGATTCCAATAACATGGGCTTGAATCCTGGCTGTATACAGGTTCAAGGACCTCGGCATGTTACTTAACCTCCTGAAGCTTCAGTTTTCTCCTCTGTGAAATGAGGTTGTGATATACCTACCACAGAGAATTAAAGGAGCTAACTACGTAAACATGCCTTGGGGTAAGCACTCCATAAAGATGATCTATTATTATTATTATTA
>CAUYQV010062998.1:0-38113 GCA_963574575.1 Galagoides demidoff
GCGCCTGTGGTCCCAGCTACTTGGGAGGCGGAGGCAGGAGACTCGCTTGAGCCCAGGAGTTGGAGGTTGCTATGAGCTGTGATGCCATGGCACTCTACCCAGGGGGATAGCTTGAGGCTTCGTCTCAAAAAAAAAAAAAAAGTGTTAGAGTGTGAAAAGTCCCTGCCCTCATGGAGTTTACATTATAGCGGAGGAAGACAGACAATAAATAAAACTAGTTAAGCATCAATAAACTATAGAGTGAAATAAAAGGAAAAGAGGGATGAGAGAAACAGAAGGGAAAGGCTTTGGTGCCTGCTGGGTAGGCCTCATAATTTTACCAGGATGGCCAGGGATGAACTTCCTGAGGAATGTGGGGAAATAAGCCTGAAAGTCTAAGGTAAGAGCCATCCAGGCAGGGGACATAGGACATTGAAAGTGAGGCTTCCAGGATTCCAGCAGAAAAGAGTTTGATCTGACTTATTTTGAAGGAATCCCTCTCTGGTCTTTGTGACAGGATCAGATTAATAGCTCTTTAATGTGGTGTCCATTCTTAAGTTTAGATATGTCTTCCCTCTGAGAAGTAGCATGAAAAATTTGTTAGATAAACAACTGTAAACATGAAATGAAAATCACTTAGTAGAATATGGACATTTTATTCTTTTAAGTAGTACTTTCTTTTTTAACTGATGCATTTTTTTTTTTTTTATTGGTGGGGATTCATTGAGAGTACAAGGAACCAGGTTACACTTACTGCATTTGTTAGGGAAAGTCCCTCTTGTACTTGTTTGTGTCTTGCCCCCAAAAGGTGTGTCGCACAGGGAGACCCCCACCCCTCCCCCTTTCCTCTCTCTGCTCTTCCCTTCCCCCACCCTCCTCCCTCCTCTCCCTCTCTCTCTCTGTCTCCCCCTCTCTCTCTCTCTCCCCTCTCCCCCCACTCCCCACCGTGTACTAGGTTATTAATTGTTGACTAATGCATTTTAAATGCACTTTTTTGTCCTCTATTTGGAAAGATAAACCACACATATGCCCTGCTTTCTTCAGCCACAACAGACAGACATCACAGACGTTGTAATTAAAGTGACTAGAGGCTTTTTCTAACTTTACTAACAGAGTCATGGCTATGAGCCGCCTTCTCCACCTTCCAACACACTCGTCTTCTTCCTATCACGTATTTATACGAATAACAGGCAGTAATTTCCCATCAGGTGGCCCTTGGGAGCTCCCGCGCTGAGTAGCACCACCACCACCCCCCACCGCCTCATGCTGTCTGCCTGTGGCCGTGACCCCGGCTTCCTGCTGACCGGCTCCCAGGGCCTGAGTCTGCAGAGATGCAAACTGGCCCCAACTCTCTTAGCGAGGCCCAACACTTGCCTTTGAATTTGCCAGATCTCTCAGCTGCCGTCGGTAGCCCGACTCTGGGAGATGCTAGATCTGTGCCTTCCCGGTCCCACCTTGCGAAGCAGCGCTGCTGAGTGTCGCAGCTCCTCCCCGGCGTCCCTCACACCCAGGGCGGGTGCAGGGCCGCCCTGCTGACCGTCTCCACTCTCTGCCCGCGCACCTGGAAACCTGCACAGGAAGTCCCGGACCTCCTGCCCCCAGGTGGCTCCTCTGGCCTCCCAGGGGTCCCTAGTGGGATGTGAGGACCTTTCAAAAGTCCTGGTGTGCCCTGACAGGGCTGAGTCTCAACAATCTCTTTGGAACTTCAGGTGGGAAGGCTGCAGACCGTTTGGAGCCCAGCGCCGCGGAATCCTCCCAAGCAGGGGCTGTGGATTCACAGTCAGCTGCGCAGAGACTTTCTCAGCGCCAAGAGGCTAAACAATTCTCCAGCAAGCGCAAGGGACGTCCAGCCATTTATTTTCTCACAGCTGCAGTCCAGAAAATAACCTAGACAACAAGGAACATCCAAAGACGTATTTTATGAGCAAATACAGTGAAAGCTCCAAGTGTTCTTTTAGAGATTTTAGAAGCTTTATCAAGTGAAAAAGTTAAGACCTTTATTTAAAACTGTCTAAGTAATCCTCACTAATAAATATATTCATGTAAAGAAAATAATGCTTTTTAACATAATAGTCCAAACAAAAGAAATATTTTTAGTAGTTTGATTATAGAAAAATATTCATACATTATAACCGGATCTAGCAAGTCTTTCTCCTCTGGATTCAACTAACAGCACTCTGAGAAGTTTTTGTCCCCTTTTAATTCTCCTGAGGCAACGTGAATGAAAAACAAAAATTCCAGAAGGTGCCCATGGACGAGACAAAAAAAAAAAGAAAAACAGAGAGAGAGGGATGGAATCTAGATAATTCACAGAAAACTAATGTTCCATTTGCTACAACCTCACTAGAATAAATAAGGGGTGGTTGTAATTATTAGAATATAAAAATATTTTTCAGTGTTTCAGATCCCAACAGTAGCATTCCAGATGGATTCTAGATTGGCAGGAAAATACCACACCCTCACATGTATATACACAGCCACATGCACATACACCCCCACAAATATGCACAGTGAAATTGATAATATTAAGTTTCTGATTTAATTAACCAATGATCCAGAACGTGAGGCGACCCACAGTGATCCTTCCCCAGTCCGGTTCCCATGGTAATGCTTGATACATGACCAGGCATCCGGTAACACTAAATTTCCAGACATCAGAGTCATGACCTTTTTGAGCACACAGCCTGTGCTTTTAGCCTTTCAGCTACTCAAATGTTTTCTATTCATGATATCCCTAAAGCTCAGTCACTCAGTAGCTTCAGATGTCTGACAGCAACGCTGCCTGATCACATCCAGACCACGTTCTATGAAAAGTAGCCCCTATCTTCTGAATCCTATTTTAATTTCTCTTCAAAGTACTTAACCACCATATCATTAGTCCATTGCTTTTTGTCTGCTCTCCTCCATTGGAAATTAAGCTTTATGAAAACAGGAGCCTCACCTATTTTGTTCCTTGCTTTATACTTAGAACAGAGAACACTGCCTGGTAGAAAGTGCCCCTCAGGCAATATTTGTTTAATAAATGAGTACATGGGAAAAGGATAATTTGTAAAGACAGTATTCTGTTCTAGTTTAGATATGTTGAAACTGAGAAGCTTGGAAGCTTAAGCATGGAGAAAGAGATTGAGGGGTACCCATTCAGCAAGATAAGTGAAGCTAAATGAAATTGGTGGGAGTGGATGATTCATTTGGTAAAGAAAAAGTGCTAAGAGAGAAGATAATGGGACGGAGTAGAAAACCTTGTGGAACTCCTGTTTTTGAGAGCAAGGTAGAGAAGAGAATTCAATTAAAGGGCGGGGGAAGAGGAATGACCCTAAACCATCTAGTTCCAAGAGGCAGATGTTCAGTCAAGCCCAAACCTGCATGGAGCTCCGGCCAGATGAGAAGCCGGTGGACTGGGGAGAAGGCACTGATGACCCTTAAGAAAACAGTTGCCATTGTACTCAGTACTACTATGAAACCGATTTATAATCACTCACACTTTCATATGAAAGCTGAATCACAACTATAGCACAGGATGAAGGAGGGAAGGGGTTTGATAGAGAGAGGGCTAATGGTGGGACCACACCTATGGAGCATATTCCAAGGGTACAAAGCAAATCTATCAAATATAGAACACGAATGTCTTAACACTGTGATTAAGTAAATGAGGTGAAAGCTATGTTAATTAGTAGGATGTAAACACTCCAATTTGTACAGATACTTAACACATTGAGTCCTACAAAGGCATAAATATATTCATGATCTATGTATATATGAATTAATAAAAGGAAAAAAAGAAAAAAGAAAAAACAGTTGCCACAGAATGTTGGAGCAAAAACCAGGTTGCAGGATCCTGAAATATGAAAGATAGAGATAAAAGGTGGAAGTAGGGAGCCCCTGAGATGGGGAATGGATAAAATTTCCTCCCTAGGACCAAGATGACACATAAACTGGGTCTTCGGTCATAGGATAAAAACAGTAAACAAAATACTTTTTTAACAGCAACAGTACAGAAATATTTCCCTAATCAAAATCAACTTTCTGGGCAGTTTTTCCTCAATAAGTATATAGAGTTTGTTCCTGGAACTCGTTTTTAATGAGCTCTTATGTCTTTCGATTGTACTTTGTATTTTTTGCTGCTGTTGTTTAATGCACTCTTGGTTGATAGAGCCTTTAGAAAGTTACCCGAGGCCTCATCTCTGTCTCAGTGGGGTCTGAACCTTGTTCTTTAGAATTGAGGGCCTCTTTGCTGTGCTCCATTGACTTGTCTTCCCAGTTATGCCAGAGGCAACTCTAATGCATAAACAAACATATCCTGAGGTGAACTCCTGAAAGGCCTCACAGGAGGGTAACTGGATAATAAATACACAGTAGAACCACTATAAATTGATCCCCCAAGGGACTGTAACAAACTGGTCAACATACCAGAGGGGGTCAACATAGGGAAGAGGCCTACTGTACTGACATGTGCATGTGGTGCGTGTCCGATCTATGAAAATTAGGTCAACTTAAGGAGGTGGTCAATGTAGGGAGGTAGTCAACTATGGAGATTCCATAGGGTGGAAATGACACTCCACTTTGCTTTCCACCAAAACAAACAAACAAACAAACAAACAAAAAAAACCACTGAGTACTTACACGATGAAATATATTTCTAGGAGTGTCTCAACATAAAATTGTGATTAAAGTTCTTATTTTTCTGAACACATTGCAAGTCTGTCTCACCTGGGGTTCTAAGCATGCTAAGAAATCACTTGGAAATTGTGTTAAAATAGAGATTGCTAGGCCACACTCTCAGAGTTCTGAGGTAAGAATAGATAATTTGCATTTCTGTCAAATTCTCAAATGCTATGAGTATTGCTGAATAGAACCACACGTGTAAAAACCACTCGTGTGTGCAAAGCATACCATATATTTCCATAACTTTTCCCCCTAACTTTCTGTTGTTCTTCAAAGAAAATGAGCTAAATTCTCATTCCAGCACTATTGCCATGGCTTCTGTCTGTTTCTCTTGTGAATTATCTTTTAGTTGAAACTTTAAGAACAGTAAAAAGTGATGCAAAGAGTTCCCAAACCTGGATTTCCAAGTTTTTACTCATTTTTAAGTGGAAGGGAGGTCAATAGGTGTAATTGCCTTAAATCAAATCATAGAACTACCTAATACTAAAAAGTCATTCTCTTTCAATTGCAAAACATTGATAGCATAAATACTTTTCCCCAAAAAAGTTTCTCAATACTTACCTAGAAAAAAAGGTAGTAGTTTAAAAATAACAAGAAAAATAACACTCCCTTGCCACACAGATCTTTATTTTTCCATGTTTTAATTTTGTTTTTAAGCCAAAGACAAAACAGCACACCTAGGATCTAAAGAAATTAGAGGCAGGTTGTAGTGCTTAAACTGGAAACTTTATAATTGAATTATTTTTCTTCCTTTGAGGAACACCTGGACGAAGAGAATGGACACGGCCATCATAAGCAGAGCCTCCTCGTCTGTGTGCAGAGCTGACATGGCAGGTTGAGTGAGGCTCTCTGCAGGTACCTCCCGTGTCCTGGGCCGGAGCAATTCCAAAGATGTTAAGCTCAGAAGGATTAAAACATTTGTGAGAACAGACGAACACACGGAGAGGTACCAGCTGTAGATTTTTGCTTGTCTTCCAGCTCTAAAAAGTAAAAATTAAAGATAAATTTAAAGCAGTGCTCCGTAAATATTTTTGATTGACATAAATATTCAGTTTCTCAGAAGTTTCAGAACATTGGTTTCTAAAGAACATTCTATTCTATTCATGATTGATTTGTTCTTTTCCCACACACATATAAACAAACTTAATGAGCTAAGAAAGCCGTACTCAACACTAAACAAAATTCAAATAAAAGATTGTATGTGTTTTTATCCAAACATACTATTACAGAGTCTCACCATAAAGTGGGACGAAGGTGAATAAAGGGAACAGAATCTGCATGAACTTGATTTCCTTCCTACAGAGGTATTCAAATGATCAATCAGCAAATCTTTACTGAATTTCCCAATGGGCATCTTAGTTTTGCCTTCCCAGGAGTAATTTCCCATGGAAATTAATCTTCCTAACATTCTTTGTTCACTGTCTGCTATGGTCATTAAGATCTTCACTGGCTAAGTCTCAGGCAAGTTGCCCAACACACAACTTAAGGTTTTGTACTTCAAGTATCTCTGATGTTATTTCTCAGCACACCACACAAAATAGGCAGTTAAAACCCTGTTTGCCAATTTAGTGTAAAAATATATGTCCTTATTACTTAAGTTTGAAATAATAGCAACCACAAAAGCTTGCCATTTGTACATATGCTTTATAATCAGCTTCTGACATCAACATAACTCTGAGCAAGAGAATCTGAAACAGAGTCACACAAGTAGTAGCGTAATTGGTTGATAATGAGACTGAGTTTTACTGTGAAAGCATTTGGCCAACATCATCACAGTATGCAATGAGAGATTCCGTCACTCTTCCACAGATGAACTTTAAGATCCCATTTAAAGGTTCGCACACATAAGCACAGTTATTAATCCACTTGAGAGAGTAACAGCCTTCCAACCCAGGTGACAGATCAGCAGGGAGCCAATGTCCTCCATCATATCACCTTCACGTCTGCATGAACTTGACTTCCTTCCCACAGAGGTATTCAATTGCTCCATCAGCAAATCTTCACATCTACCTCCAGGGGTGGCTGTGAAGCACTGAGAGAATGTGTTACCACCCTAACTGAAGAAGATTATAGATGTAGGTGAAAAACAGTACAGAATATCTACAAACCTGAATTCTTTCTTATAAAAACGTCTAGTTGATCAATCAGCAAGCAATTGCTGACCTCCCCAGTGGGTATCTCAGTTTTGCCTGTCCTCTATCCACTTCCTGTTCTGCTGGTACAAAAGCCTACTCTTCCCTATGGCGAATCACCTCCCTTCTAATCTCAGTGCATATGCTGGTGGAGAGAGATGGCAACTGGCTTAAGATACGACCATGTCACTCAGGCCCAGCCCGTGGGCCCAACCACCTCCTGCTGACCATGGTGATTGGTCTGGGATAAGCACAGAGTGCAAGATAGTCCTGGAAAGACAGGAAGCATCAGTCCCTCTGGATCAACTCTTCCTCCACCCCTCAAAGTCACAATTTAGGAGGCTCCTACCCCAAACCAAAGCCAGGACAAAGGAAAGCAGAAACAATAAAAGCACAGATTCCACAAACAATAAGTTTGTGAACGTTCTCTAGCCATGACCAAATATTCAGACAGACACATCCCTGGACTTTGTTTGTTTCTTGAGCTAGTATATGAGTCAGGTTTCTTCAATTTGCAACCAAGAGTCCTGATAAATTATAAGTAACCTAAAATCTGTATAACATTAGGCAAAGTGCCAAGGAAGCAAAGATATATAGCAAACAATCCCCGCCTCTAAGAATCTTCTTAGCATCTAGTTGGAAAAACAAGAAACACACACACAAATAAATGAAAACATATGGTTTCACTGGATAAGTGCAAAGACGGGAGACACCACAATAGGCTGCATGTTAAGCAAATTTCACAATATAGGGAAAAGGACAGCTGGGTTTTGAAGGATGACAAGGATGTGGTTATCTGGAGAGGAGGCAAAAGGACATTTCAAGAAGAGTGAACTATGAGAGCATAAATTCAAGAATGTGTACATCGTATTGGTGAAACAGTGAAGTATAATCAATAAAGAGACCATACAATGTTAAATCTTGGGATAGCAACAATAAATACATGAGTCCAGAAGTGAAAACGATTCTTCTAATAACAGACACATACCTATGTATAACATTTTAAATCTACTCTGTATAATATAATATTGATTACCAAACTAGATTATAATGGTTAAGTGTTGAAATTGTGTTTGGAGAACTAATTAAAAGCTAAACACGGTCAGTCCCCTTCCCATTCAGTAGACAACCCTCTCACCTAACCATCTCTTACTGCCTACTCCTATAATATATCTCAGCCAAAACTGAAGAACTACAGAAAATCAATGATGCTATGGATATCTGACTCAGTTCCTGCTAAAGAACCAGGACAACTAACAGAGCCAGGAACCCCAGGGAGGGGGTTAGAGAAAGAAGCAAACAGAAACCAAGGAAGCAACTGGGGCATCCCGTTTGCTTTGTCCAGTTTCTTCATGATGAAAAGTTTATAATTGAAACTGTTAAAGGCATTTTCTATTTCCTCTGTGGTTTGGCCATTTCCCTTGTGTCATTAAGAAATTGCATGGGCAGAGTTTGGATTGGCTCTGGTTGCAAGCGGAAATGCAAAGTGTCCATGTTCCTTTTTCCCCTTCCTGAGGGGAATATTGGTTAGTTCATTAGGAAAAAAAATTAATATTATGATTTCTTTTTTTTTGCAGTTTTTGACTGGGGTGAGGTTTGAACCCACCACCTATGATATATGGGGCCAGCACCCTACTCCTTTGAGCCACAGGCCCTAGCCTATTATGATATCGTTTTAGGAGCTTTTTTTTTACTAAAGGCCCATTATTAGTTTAATAGCGAACATAAAAGTTTACCGAGGAATCTCTTGTAACTTAACAATTTCTAATTCTCTTATAATATTGCTTAGGATTATTCATTGTTTTCCAGAAATTAAAAAAGACTTCATAAGTCCTTGGTAATCCCCTTTCCCACCTAGAGTCATGTCTTCAGTATAATGTTTTCATGACAAAAGCAAGTCACTCATACTTTACCATTTGATACTCACTTACATTTCTATCTGTGGTGTAATGGCACTTGTTTCTAGCAGTATGACATATGTCCATTTTAATTAAGCATGTTACAAAGGAATAAAGACACTCCCTCTTGTAATGGACCTCTCTTCACAAACTTTGATTAACAAAACTCCATGCCAGTTACCGCTTTAGTCATTATTTACAGACAGAATTTAAAACATTTAATGCAATACCCTTTTAGTTAATCCAAGGTCAAGGAAGAGGAAAATGAGTTGGGCTATAAATGTGCTTTTATTTTGTAAAGATTCCATTTTAAGCTTTAAAAGGTGAAATGTTATACTGAAATTTAATTTATAACCTTTTACTATTTACAGTGAAATGGATTATTTTCTAAAGTAAGCAAACATGTGATGGTATCATCTCAATATCAGCGGGGAAAGTAGTTTTCCACTTTTTTTTTTTTTTCAAGACAGATTCTCACTTTGTCACCCTTGGTAGAGTACTGTTGTGTCACAGTTCACAGCAACCTCCAACTCTTGGGCTTAAGCGATTCTCTTGCCTCAGCCTCACCCTGAGTAGCTGGGACTACAGGTGCCCACCACAACACCCGGCTTTCTTTGTTGTTGTTGCCGTTGTCATTGCTGTTTTAGCTGGCTGGGGCTGAGTTTGAACCCACCACCCTCGGTATATGGGGTCTGCGCCCCACTGAGCCACAGGAGTGGCCCTAATTTTCCACTTAAAATATGTGTGCTTGCTAAGTTTTACATTTGTTGAATGTTAGAATTGAGATATTTTTTAAAAATCATTCAATATATGTCTCAGGGATAATCCCTACCATATTTTAAGCTTTGAGAAAAAAAATTTATCTCACTATTTATTGATAATGCACAGAAGTATGGGTAAGATTTCAACATTACATGAAATACACAGAGTAGGAAAAAATAAAGATGGTTTCCTGTTTTCCCAGGATAAGGTATTGTGGTAGGTGAAGTAATGCCCCCTCAAAAAATGTCCGTGTCCTAATTCCCAGAACCCTGTGAATGTGTATGTCACATAGCACAAAGATTTCGCAGGTTTAGTTACCCCAAGGACCCTGAGATAGGAGATTATCTGGGGTTATTCAGGAGGGCCCTATGCAATCAGAAGGATTGTCAAAAGTGGAAGACAGAGATAGAGAAGAAGGCTCAAGTGACATGACCTTGGAAAGATTAGATCTGGCTGAAGTGGCTTTGAAGATGGAGGAAGAGGACTACGTCCCAAGAAATGAAGGTGCCTCTAGAAGCTATAAGGGCAAGAAAATGGATTCTCCCCCAGAGCCTCCAGACAGAAATATAGCCTGTGACACTTTGATTTTAGCCCAGTGAGACTCATATTGGATTTCTGACCTAACTGGACTGCAAAATAATAAACTTCTGTCATTAAGCCATCCAGTTTATTCCAATTATGACAGCCTTGATAGAAAACTAGTACTGGTAACATGTTTCAAATTAGCAGGACTTTAGAAGCTTGACTATGGCAGCCCCTCACCCCTTGATGGAGTCAAGACACTTTCAAGCTAGAAAAGACTGTGGCCTAGATGAAGGAACTTATCCAGATATAATGAGAAGTTAGATGACTTACCTTAGGCTTCAGAGTTCAAGGCAGAAACAGGCTAGAATCCAAGTTCACTAAATTCTAGATGAGTGTTAGTCATAGTATGCCTCCCAGCCTCTTTCACTAATGAGGGGTTCTGACTGTAGTTTAACAACCATTACAGAATGATTTGGAAGAAGAAACAGTTGTTGGAAAGCGCACATTTTCAAATAATATGCAGAAGAATTATATTTCTATACTGTTTCAATCTGTGTCCAATTGAGAGTTAAACATATTGACTTGAATTATCCAGGTATCCCTTGAATCAAAGACGAAACCTGGGGTCTTGCCTCCCAAACAAGCTCTCCATCTGGACTCTTCTTTCTCCTTTACAGCCCTCAGAGTTTCCTGTACTCAGTCAACAATTTCTGTTGTCCTTCCTGTGATTCCCTTCCTTGCGTTTCCATTGCTACACCCTACACCTGCCAGAGGCAACTACTCCAAACTCTTTTCTTCAGCGTCTTCTCCCTCCAAACTTCAACAAATCAAGCACACTACAGCCAAATGACTCTTTCTAAAACACACCCTTTCTATATCATGGACTTGCCTCCACCCATTCAGCAGGACTTCATTTCCAGAGTCGTGTTCAAACTCCTCAGTCTATTCTTCAATAGACTTATGGAATTTGACTTCAATTTTTAAACAATGGTCTCCTCCTCTCTCTCCCATCTACAAACCAACTTGATTCACTTCCCTATAAACATGATGCACTCTCCACCGACCACTCTCTTCTGAAATCTCCTCTCTGCTTCCCATGTATGTGAGTGAATTCTACCTACTTCAGGCCCTACATGAGTCCTAGCATCTTTCTGGGCACTTCCCAGACCAGGCAACTTACAGTGGTCTCACCTTGCATTTTGAAGCCAAAAGCATCTAGTCTCTATGACTCATTTAACGTTTACCTTTCACCCCCTAATGTCTTTCACATCTTTAGAGTTTCAACTCTAGGTTTTAAGGCACTTGAGACAGACAAGTTCCCCTACTTATTTGTATCAACTTAGCATTCACAAGTTCCTGCTTAGAGCAGGCCATCAAATACTAATGAAATGACTTAAAATAATGTTTAAAATCCAAGATGAATGTTTAGGATGACAAATGCTCTGCTCCAGCAGTGATAAGTCCCACCAATGAGCGCTGCTCTGAGGGTAACTACTCCATTTTGGAAGGGTAGTCAGACCTTCAGATTTGCCTAGGACAGTCCTGGTTTCCTGCTGTTTGTTCAGCCATTAATAATGTCCACTTTTACTCTCAAAACCATCTTGGCTCAGATGATACATTGTATTATCACTCCACCCTGAGGGCGTTTGGGGCTGTGGTAAGAGCAGAAACCAGAAAGAAAATCCTGCTGTGGCTCCAGCCAGCCGGCCAGCTAATGGGCACTCTCTCTCCTGCAGAGTGCCCGTGCTCTCTAACACCACCGCTGCACCATCAATGCCTTTCAACTTCACAGGGAAGGTGCAAAGTTTTGGTGATGCACAGCTTCAGGTAAATAAACGACAGCTGAATACAATTTAAGATTCTTTAGAAGGAAAAAAATCATAAATACCGCATACAGTTATGACTCTGACTGGCAGTTTAAGAACAAAAAGAGAGTTCTCTGAAAGGATCGGAGGACGTCTAGTAGTAAAAGGAATCAAGACACAGTGTATGCCATCATTGATACCATAATTATTTTTGCTATTTTCTGAAAAAAAATAAGGAATATATATACCACTATAATTTCTTTAAACAATAAATCTTTATTACTTTGATGACTGTTTAGAATCAGAAATGCGATGCCTTCTGATCCTCTTAATGCCTGACACACATTAAATGAACTAACCACGGCATAAATGTTTTGAAATCTAAATTCATTTTCACAGTTGGCTGGTGGAAATGATCCGTTTCATAAATGAATGTCAGTGCTATCTTAACAGTAATAACTTTTTACTGCAAAGTAAGATTTTACTCTATAAGTAATGAGTAAAATTATTAAATGTAATCTTATGTTTCATTCCTGGCAGCTTGTCATAAAAAAGGAATTAAAGTTACAAATTTTCATTTATTTTCATAAAGTAGATGAACGTTTTCACTCATTTATAAGGAGACCCACTCAGTCTAATCTCTTTTGAGAGTAGTTTTAATTACATTACCTCATTCAATACAGGGTTAAGAGTTCATGTTCCAAACCATTCCCTCCCTAAACTATTCAACTTTAAAAGAATCTGGGGAAATGTTAAGTTCAACTAACGAAACTATAAGAAATGAAAACTATCAACTGCGTATCTTGGGCACAGGATCACTCAAGTGTTTGGAAAGGATTTTATGAGACTATTTAAGTTACTTCTAAATTACTGTTCAAATATGGCCCAAGTTAGTAGTAACTAAAAGGGATTATTTTCGTTGCTATTTCAAAGATTTATATCATTAGTAGCTAATATCGAAATGTCAATTACATTGAAATTATTGATAATTCTGTAATTGCTAAGAAGTAACTGAACTCAAATGGCAGGGCTATAATATTTGAAAAAAGGCAAAAGCATGTGGATTTTGGTAAAGGTTAATATTTGAGATTGAGTAAAGTTTTTTAGTGACTCTTTTCCAATCCTCATCTCACTGTTTCGTCAGGCAAACATGACTAAATCTCAGTGCCCTGACTAGAACTGATCACACAGTTTGATACGGAGTTGTTTCTGCATTTTATCTCAATAATAAAGACCATTTATCATCCAGTGTCTCCCTCCTTTGAGGGCAAATCCTGTTAGCACCAGAACATTCTGTAAAGCACAGCAAGGACAACTAGTCATTTATCAAATGGGTTCTTGATAAAGTATTTATTTAAATGCCTTCTTGATAAAGTGTTTACTATAAAAGTCAGCATTCTTTAAGTTTAGTTCTTGTAGAGATAATTAAGACATTAGAAATATGTTAAAAGACAGGGAAGCTTCTAGGGAAACCAGTTTTTGTATAATTTCTTTTATTTATGTGACAAAGCAGCATAAAACTCTAAAGATCCACAAGAACAACTGCTTATCAATGTGGCAATCAGATTATTATCCCCAAATATTTGGCACACGTTTTGACTGTGCTTCCACTCCGGAAACAGGCAATTCCACCACCACATTTAAAAAGAAAAAAATTCTTCAGTTACCAAGAACCTAGTAATATTATTTAAATCTCATTTTTCATTAAATTTTAACAATTTTAAATATCCTTACATTTGTTAACCATCATTAATAGATTTATCCATACATTTATTCTAATTCCATTTCCATATATATTTTCACTATACTTACTAAATATTACCAGTTTATTGAAATGATGTGAATAAAGTTAGAATTCATGCTTACTTTAAAGCAAAACAATTTTCCTTTCCAACATCTTTCTTCTCACAATTTTCTGACACTATCAGTGTATCTAGGAATATAATTCTACATTCTGAGTTATTTTCCCTTAGTGCTTAAAGAACATCATGCTTTGGGGGGCTTCTACTTAGTACTGCCTATGAGAAGGCTTCTTTCGGTCTGTTGTCCTACTTTCTAGGTGATCAATCTTTTAACGTTTCATAGTTAGCTCGCACTTGTTTAACTCTGGTGGAATAGTTTCACCAAACTCTGTCTATGTGTGGATTTGTTCTTGTTTATTCTGTTTGGCGCCTTTTCATCTGAAATCCTGTGTTTCTTCAATATTTGAACATTTTCTGCCAATAGCTAGTATCTACATCCAGGTCTTATTTTTGAACCATGATGTTTTTAACCCATGCTATATTTTTATGCCACACTGCTGCTGTTTTTATAAATTAAATGTGTTCAGACACATTTAATTGATAAAAATATATTCTTACTTTCCTCTTAATGTTCAAAATGAAACTGTGACTAATAATACTCTATCTTGTTATTCTCCCATTTTTCCACCCTACTCTTTTTTTGATGATAACAAATGTTGACCTGAATGTGCATTTGTGTTTTAAATCCTGAAAGAAAATTCTTCCCTCTATCTGACCAACACCTGCAGTTTCTCTGTTCTACTCTGCAGAAGAAAACCCTTACCTCTCTTTCACATGACAATGTTTCAAATATATAAAAGCAGCTCTTAGGAGTAATTATATCGTCATCAATGAACTTGTTTGCACTTCCCTTTAAGGTTCAGAATAAAAACGTATGTGCTATGTATAGAGCAGCAAAAAATGACCTGAAGGTGAAGTCAGGAGGGGTCAGGTGAGCTAACTCCTAACTCTATCGTCTGATAGACTGGAAACTTGTGAACAAGCTACTTAATGTTGCTTATCTGTGACCAATGACAATAACAACGAAATCACAAAGTTAATATGAGTATCAGGAACTTGTGATACTCAAACATCACCTCCTGAGGGAAATTTCTTTTCAGATTCCTAAGTAGTTGTTCCCTGTGTCTGTCATTCCGTAGAGTGGGTAAATAATGCCTTATGATAATGCTTATAACATTGCATTTTAATAAACAGCCTATGAGTTCCTAAATGGCTTTCACATCTTTAATGGTTGAAAAGATCAGAAATAATATTTCATGACATGCAAATATTATATGAAATTCAAATTCACGAATGAAATTTCCTTGGAACATGGCCACATTTATTTATATATTGTCTAGGGCTGTGTTCATGCTACAGAAGAAAGTCAAATCGTAGTATCAAAGATCACATTGTCCACAACGTATAAAATATTTATTATCTGGCCATTTATATAAAAAGAGCTGTACTGACTCCTGGTCTAGGACATGTTCTATTGGCTATATGAACTACGGGGGTACACAGTTCCTGGTGACACAGTGTTGTGGGTGCACATCAGTGCACATTCAGTGTGCTAGAATGTTCTCATGACATTTTAAATGAGTCAGCACATTCACCTTTTCTCTGCCAAATTTCCCACAACAGACTACTGAACAAGTCTCCCAAGGAGAACATAGTTCTCTAGTTTTATTATTAAGATCGATAAACAAAAGGTATTTGCTGACTAAAAATTTTCAACTTCCATGAAATGTTGCTAGAATTTTGTATGTCTTCTGATAAATGAGGGAGTCCATACATGAAAATGGATGAGTGATGATGACTCAGACACATTTGTCTAACCCAAAATTACCAGTATGCAATTATATAAGTCCATTCTTAGGTACAAATTCAGCTGGTATTTGGCTAATTTAGATAATGAAAAGGATAGGAATAGGTCTTATTCAAACAGAAGCACTGTTTACCTTTGATGGCGGAATAAATTGGACGCATTCCAGCCATGGGGTTATAATGGGCTTTCCACATGCTATACATGTTTTCTTCTGAGCGATGATGTTCTTGACCTGTGGGTACCACTCTAAGGCCTGTATTAGATAAGGATTCTTTTCTTCTAGCATACACATTAGAAATCTTGATGTTATTTCCTAAATTGAAGAAGAAGAATATGGTTCCTCATATTATTTTCCTTTTTTTATTTTCACAGCAGTCACTTTCTAACCAACTAAGATTATTTTCAAAATAACTATATATTACATTGATTCCCATTTCACCAGACCAAATATTAAGTTTATCCCTCAGACACTGTTAAATTAAGATTCTGCAGCGTATCTAATGAATCATGTTGAAAAATGACTGACACTGCAAATAGATTTGGTTTTCATCGATATAAGAACAGGAAGCTGTATACATTATAATATTTCTACCTCTCTTACATGTAAGAATTCAAACCATAATACATTTACAGTGCAAATTTTATAAAGATACATAGTTTAGGTTCAAATTTGATACCTCTCACTACAGTAAGCAAAGACAGCACAAAACTTTGAGAACTGGATTTAAAAGTTGATCCTGTCCTACTCACAAAAGTCTAAATCTTTTGTTTAAACTGTGGTTTGTTGATTGTTTCACCTGGGAGCTTATTAGAATTGCAGACTCTCAGACACACTGAATCAAACTCTGCAACCTGACAAAGTCTTCAGGTAATCTGTGTGCACATTTGCGTGTGAGAGGCACTAGTCTAAAATACTTATCTCATTGAGTACCTGAATAACATCATCTTGGTAAAAAGAAATGATTTCTCTGGACTAAATCTCTGAATTCAAACCTATCCACATAGACCCCTTTAGAAAAGTGGCTTTGGCCAATAATAACATTATGATATTAAATTATAAAAGAGATGATGAGGAAAGAGAAATTGCCTTTGACTAGGCCATCAGCCATCATTCTCTCAAAATAAGAATATATTTTATGATACATAAGATTAAGTTTTCTGATACATGAGGGAGACCAATTTTCTGATACATGACCAAGCAAAGAAAATAAACATTTGCTTGACTCCATTAAATGGTCTCCATTGTTTATGCCACTAGCATGGAAGTCCTGTATAAATGTTACACAAACACTACTTGAAATGTTAATGTTTGGGGATGGTTTATTTGGGACTCCTTTTCTGACCAAAGGGAAAGATTTCCCTGTAGTATTAAAATAGTTCACATCAGGCTGTGATAGGAATTTTTGGAAATACAAACATACTTAATCTTTCACTCATTCACCCCACCCAATTAAAATCTTAAAAAATTTTAAAATAGCAACAGAATCCGACAGTCCGACAAATTGCCTGTCACTGTTTTCTGTTACTCTATCCCTCCCAATAACCAAGCATCTGGGAAAGCTGCCTTGATACAACACACAGCCCCGGCTCTTTACATGCTTGATCCTTAAACAGCACAACCTCCTACCCACTTCAGCTCCTTCTCCTGGCTGGTTACATGCCTGAGGTCATGACTTCACCCTAACATTACCAGCACTCCTAAATCAGGTGTTGACCATCACCCTTTCTCCAACCACTTAAGCAGAGAACAGTGTGTGATTCTGAGTGAAATGCTGATTTTACAGGCAGGCTCTCAGTTATGTGAATTCGAGGTCTCACTACAAAGCTGCAGAAAACATGCAGGGAAGGATTTCCTCCTCAACATAGGAGATGGTAGAAGAATTTGCTGAAATACAGGAGCCCCTAGATAGGCTCACACAGATCACTTTTTCCGTTTATGATTTCTAGACCCACACACGTTTGCTGCACTCAGTCTATCTCTTGACAACTCTTCCATTGACCATTAATCTATATTCCTCTCCTACTTCCTGCCAAAGTGTTACTTTTAAATAATAGCATATACCACTAAAATATAAAGTTATTAATTGGAAATGTTAGTACATACGAAATACGATTCTATTGGCTTGACCAATAGTATCTTTTAGGACATCTCCTGGAGATACATTCAGTGTGATTTTTGAGAGTATACAATTTAATGATGGTCTAATTCCAGTGTTATTTAAAGTAAAGAAACCTTGTATGGATAAATAAGTCGTTTTTTTAAAAATAGCCTATATGTTATTTTATCAGAATATTTGTAAGCTAACTATATATATTCAAATCCAGGATCAACTGAAATGAGTTTTATGTGTATTCTTTTCTCTTTTTTAATTTTTGCAGTTTTTGGCCAGGGGCTGGGTTTGAACCCGCTACCTCTGGCATATGGGGCTGGTGCCCTACTCCTTTGAGCTATAGGCACCGCCCCTTTTATTTTTCTTTATCTGTGATTATTTTAAATCATTAAATTATACACAAAATTGTAAATATGTCAGTATAAAAACTATAAAATATTTAAAAATTGAATACTTAGAAGGTTTAATAAACTTTGGAACTATTATATAGTCATTTCTTACTGTGGGTATGATGGGCACCAAAATACAGCACCAAGAGCAAAGATTCTAAGCAGAGTCAAATAGATACATACGTGCAAATTCTGGCCATATGCCATGTTAGCTGAGTGACCCTATTTGGACAGGTACCCAAATTCTTTGATCTTGGATACCTCATCTGTAAAAAAGGAATTTTTCCAATACTCTCACATGAGTTTTAAGAATTAAATTAGGTAACAATGGCAAGACACTTAAACTAATAATGTGATCCATTTTGGTTAATAATTTATATCATTTTGTTATTGGCGTTAAATTATAGTTCATAAATCTCTGAGAAGACCCAAATTTTTTATTTATATTTTGCTTTTTTTAACTCTTTTTTTTTTTTTGAGACAGAGTCTCACTTGGTTACCTTGAGTAGAGTGCCATGGTGTCACAGCTCATAGCAACCTCAAACTCTTGAGCTCAAGATTGATTCTTTTGCCTCAGCCTCCCAAGTAGTTGGGACTATAGGCACCTGCCACAACACCCAGCTAAGAAGCAAAGTTATTAAAAATCTTACTAAGACATAGCCTGTATCAAAGCCCTATAATTGTTTGATGCCCAAAGTAGTTTAATCAGCAACATTGACCAAACATCTGATACAAATGACTTTTATTATAAGTACATATAGTCAATTTGTCACCATTCTAAGAAAAAATTCTTAGAGATAAGTTTAAAAATATTCAAATTTACAAACAAAAATAGTTACAGCTATTTATTTATTTTAGAGATAGAGTCTCACTTTGTCACCCTGGGTAGAGTGCTATGGTATCACAGCTCACAGAAACCTCCAGCTCTTGGGCTTAGGTGATTCTCTTGCCTCAGCCTCCCGAGTAGCCTACCACAATGCCCAGCTATTTTTTTGTTGCAGTTTGCTGGGGCTGGGTTTGAACTCACCACCCTTGGTATATGGGGCCGGCACCCACTCACTGAGCTACAGGTGCCTCCCAGTTATAGTTATTTTTATAGTTAACTATAAAAATAGTTATGTATCTACTAAATACATATTAAAAACTAACTCTTATGTTCCTGGACCTTTAGTGACAAAAATATTGCTCTCTCACTTTGAGCCTTGGTCCTAGCACAGGGCAAGGTTCATACCTTTGAGAGCTCTCTGTAAGACTGAAACCACATTAAGTTAATTGTTCATTCTGTCTCCTCCACCAAGCAGAACCTCTTCCAACCCACAACTATCCTGTTTTGTGCCCACACACACCTTTCTAACTGCCCTTTTTGAGCCAATATTGCAGCCGTGGGGCTGGAGCCCAACTGCTTCAGTAGGCCACAGAATCACAGTCAACCACAGTCAACTCTGGGAAGATCTGCAATCTTTCAGCAAGCTTTGGCTTGTTTATTATCCACAGAGCCCTCCAATGCTATTTCTTCTTTTCATACCATTAACTTCTTGTACCACAGCAAACATGATTTCTGTATTATAGTCCCTTTTCCACTAGGGAGGGAGATTAACAAAAAGAGGATGGAAGAAGTGAACCCCCCCGCAAGAGCAAACCAAATACATAGTTAGACAATGCTGAAAAAAATACTTGACAGATAAAGTTAAAATAAATTTCTCTCTTTTCTTTTATCCTCCCAAATATTACCATTTCTCTGAATTAAGTCATTCTGGAAATCTGATACAGTGACACTGGATTATTTAAGGAAGTCAAAAGGATTAAGTGGAGGAGCTACATGGCCAATGGACTAGGGCTACATTAATCATTTGGGTGCTTGATAAGTGAATGAAGTATGTGAATGAAGTCAGCCCTCACCTTTAGACTCCAGACATCATCCTCCTCATACTCAGTGGTAAATGGCTCTTTCAGGAACAGTGGGTTTCCCTCACAGTAGAACTCCCTCAGATTCATATTCCGAAACTTTAAAAAAAACAATTATTGCACAACCAAATAATGAACTTCACCTCTGAAGCTACATCTTTAATAACATTATATTAAAATTACTTTACTTAGGATTTATAATTCATATTAGTTTGGGGTTCTTTGAGACAAGGTCTCTCTCTGTTCCCCAGACTAGAGTACAATGCACAGTAACCTCAGACTTCTGGGCTCAAGTCATCCTCTTGTCTCAGCCTTCACCATAGCTGGAACTACAAACATGTGCCACCATGCCAGCCTAATTTTTGTAGTTTTTGTAGAATGGGGTCTTGCTAGGTTGCCCAGGCTGTTCTTGAATTCCTGGCCTCAAATGATCCTCCTGCCTTGACCCTCCCCAAAGTGTTGGGATTACAGGTGTGAGCCACCGTGCCTGGCCCTCACCTTGGTATTTTGACTAGGGCATACTCTAGTTCTTAGAAGTAAATATTTTTAAATGTTATATTTGTTAGAAAACTAAGCATAATGAAAAATAACATTCTAAAACACACCAAACTTCAGATTTCAAAGACTATCTTATGATCTATATATGTTTAATGGTAAAGTAAAAGAAATGTAGGAACATTAAAATATTCTTATTATAACCTGTCTTGCACAGTGAAAATAAAGAAAGCAAGAAAATGAACACTTCATGAGAGTAATCCATACAGAAAATCTAAACCCAACTGCAGTCCACCACTTTAGTAGAAAAGTAAGAGATTTGTTTATATTAACACCATGCTTTACCTCCCAAGAACACATGTGGTTCTAAAGTTAAACTAATTTAGGAAATTACTTCTCTGAGCCTAGATTTCACCTATATAATGGAAACAATAAGACCTATCTTCAGTGCCTTCAGTGATAAGCTGGTAAACCAGTTCCCTGGAAGAAAAAATTAAAAAGCTCTAATGCGCGGGGTGTGTTGATTCCATGGTGTACATACTCCTACCATACCTGATTCCAGAAATGAAAAAAGGTATTCCTTGTGCTTATTGTTCTGTATAACCATCATATTTTCCTTTATGTCCAAAGAACGTCATTCCACCCCTACATCCCATCCCCCTCCTCACCACCCTTACAATCTCCTCCTACTCCCCACTCCAGCGGATGCTCATCTCAGCCCTCAGGCCTTTGTCCTATGTGGGTCATTGCAGTAACACTCTAAGTGATTTCAGAGCAAATTTTTGCTGATGAAATGGTCTTTTAAAATAAAAGTTTGGTCATAATACAACCTTGCTTAAAACTTTTCAAGGCTACCCTTCATATCTAAGATAAATTCCAAAGCCCTCATTATATTCTAGTCGGCTCTCCTTGGCCTATTCTCCACCTGTTTAGCCTCGTAAGCCCCATCGTCCCCCTTCTAAGCCAACCATACTGAGGAACTTAGAGATCTCACAAGAGACCTGAGTTTTATCTCACAGTTATTCAGTCATTACTCAAGCTCTACCTTTTTTAACTCAACCACACCCGGATCATCCGTTCATCATCAAAATATCATGGCTCTAAACTTGTTTCCTTATTTTCTTATTGGGTGCTGTATAATGAATGAATTGTTTCACCTATACTCTGAGATACTCTTTGCTAAAAAATCTAAATATTCATTTGTCAGACTTGGTCCCTTTAGGAACTATGTCTTAAGTGACTGTGTAAAGCAAGCTCAAAATTCAGTATCTAATACACAGCTGATGTTCAATAAAGAATTTATAAATAACTGAACACCTTCTCAGAAACCCTGGGCACTCAAGATTTGCAAAGTCCTTTTCTGGAATTGGTAAATTTTACAACTGTTCCCACAAAGACCCTCAGGAACAATATATAAATTCAACAAGTCCTTCTGTTGCTTTATGTAGCCTAAGTAGTGAGGGAAGCTAGTTTAGTGAGAGCATTTTTCATATCAATGGAGGGAAAGGAGGCTGAGATTTCACACAGAATTAAAGAGAACCAATAAGCTGGTTATGGCCGATTACCCTGCACTCCTGAGGCTACCTCAGAGCTCACAAAGTTACCCTTTAGTGGAAGTGGGATTTCTAAACATGCTTAAGATTGAGTTTCAAGGAGGATAAGATTTAAAGGTGGGGGCTATTGCATCCAAAGCATAGATTCAATCAACAGCTCTAAAAAAGAGTATGAATAATATTTGTAACCAATGGGAAATTGAAGAAATTATAAAATGAACTTGATAT
The DNA here is from genome assembly GCA_963574575.1 of Galagoides demidoff. Lineage (NCBI taxonomy): Eukaryota > Metazoa > Chordata > Mammalia > Primates > Galagidae > Galagoides > Galagoides demidoff. The sequence goes on from CAUYQV010062998.1 coordinate 22,054, forward strand.
CTAATCAGAATTGTGGAATGATTAGGCAGATGATATCATTTGAATATAAGAAAGCCAAAAAATCTATCCTGGGAACACCCCCTCTCACACACACTACATGAAGGGGAGAGAAAATGGGCAGAAAGTGACTTAGAGTCATAATCCTTCTGGATCTGCCAGATATTTGTTACAAAAGAAGATCCTCAGAGGGAGTTAAAGAGAGGATGCTAGGAGCCAAGCCGGGAAGGAGGCAGATAACTCCAGGCTATAAACTATCTCTCTCTCAATCAATCTTTCTATCTCTCTCCCTTTCTCTCTCTCTCTCTCTCTCTCTCTCTCTCTCTCTCTCTCTCTCTCTCTCTCTCTCTCTCTCGCTTACTCTCTTTCCTCTTTCTGGCCAGGGGAAAGCAGCTGAAGCCCTTCCTCCAAGCCCAGGCCTTGCCCAACCTTCAGTGCCCTGTCCCTTAAAGCCAAAGGGACAGTGTCTTCAGAGTCCTCTTCAGGCCTCTCCATTTAAACAGCATAGAAAGAACTGATCTAAGAGGTCAGACCCAGACCTCTCATAGACCCCATGTCTGCTCTAGACCCCACTTCTACCCTTGAACTATCTGAGAACCAGCAGACTAAAGAGACTGCTGTTTCTACCCCGCCCAATTAGTGGTACCCAGCCCATGTGATCTCATCACTCCCAGCCTCAGAACCATCCAGTAGTTTCTCATCTGACTCACAATTGCACATTCTTCACCCTGCCTTATACGGGGCTCTGTTAGACTCTAAATGAACTGTGCCGTCCTCACCCTGGTTTACGGACTCGTCGTGACTTGACCCCTGAGCACTATCTTGTTGGCCTCGGTCCTTAGAGCTTGCTTTCTCACCTTCTTTGTTTCTCTCTCTCACTCCCCACTCTGCGAACACTGGATTTCTTCCCAAGTGTTCTCCAGCTAGAGACCTCTGTATTCCCTGTTCTTGGAAGAGTTTGGTCTCAACTTTGTCTACACTATTGGAAGTCAAAATAAAATGGGATAAGATCTTCAGCAGTTTGAGAAGGGAAGAACTTATGATCCAAAGGTTTGATAATTAGGCAAAGTTCATGAATATGCAGAAGCAGCATGAGGACCAACTCATATACACGTGAGACATGGAGCTTAACCAAAGAAATCATTAGTGGCATGCAGCAGCTAAAGGAATGTGGGGAATAGATTCTTTTTGCCTGCCAAATACAAAGAATACAAATTAGAACACACACTGGCCCAGTGCAGACAAAATTAGGGCAATCCATTCGACAACAAATTGGATGTCATGTAAAGGCTGAAAAGTTATTCCTACTTTTTGAGTAATTCTACTTACAGGAATTTATCCAAAGAAACACTTAAAATAGGAGCAAACGTCTAATATAAAATGTTTCTCTCAAATTCCTAAATTAAAAAAAAAATCTTCTCTGGATTAAAGAGTGCATGTTAAATTATGTTATGTACCTGAATCCACTGGCCCTCTGCTTTTTCACTTCCTGTGTCTCATAAAATCTTGGGTCAGCCCAATTATCTGTATGATTAGCCATAATCTTGGGTCAGCCCTAGATCAGTTTTCCTTTTCTCTGCCCCCAAGCAAACAGGTGCTTTTTACAGAGTCACACCTCCATAGAAAAAAAATCACCATAAATTCATTATTACCAACTTCCAGTGTGCCCCCAGTGGTTGCTAGAAATTACAATCTAGTTAACATGCTCAACTAACAATATTTTCTTTACTGATTCTTAATTCTTTACAATCGTGAAATAGTTCTCCCCCAAGGCTAGCACATCCTCTTTTCACTTGGGCAACTTTACTGCACCTGTGACTGATTGAATCTCTGTGGCAGTGACTCTGGATCCACACCTATAACTGCACACTCAAAGTCTTCACGTGGATGCCTTTAGTGCACATCAAACTCACTGCGCCCAAGACTGAACTCATGATCTGCCCTCCTAAATTTTGGTCTTGTTCTAGTGTTTTCTTTTTCACCCTATAGAAAGCTTACTAAGCCATCACCATTTCCAAATTTTCCTCTTAAATACCTCTTGAATCTGTTCCATCCTTTCACCCCTTTCACTTCCTTAGACCAAGTTATCATCATTTCTTACCTGGCTTCAGCAAAAGTCTACCAGAAATCTACCCCTCATTCCCTCTGGTTTCTCCCAGTATATCTGGCACATTTCAGATGGAAAGGTCTCATCAAAATAAACCTGGCTAGTCACCTCTGACTAAAATCCTTTGAGATTAACATTGTCCTTAAAATAAAAATCAGAATCCTTCATGTTCCTTATAGGCCTTGGCCATGGCCTCTTACCAACTGGTCTCCAGTGAGCTCCAGGCACACTGAATTCCTCCAGTTCCTGAGCGTCCATGTTCCCTCCACCCCATAGCCTTCCCACATACTGTTCTCTCTATCTGCAATGTGCCTTTCCCCTTCACCTGATTCATGGTTACTCATTCTTCAGATCTAAGTTTTTGTCATCTCCTCCAGGAAGCCTTCTCCAACCCACATGTTTATTCAAGCTCCTTTTGTCTCTCATAGACTGTACCCTTTCTTTTAGGATACTGATTTCCGTTTATAGTTTTACAATGATTTGGTTAATACCTATTTCTCCACTGTGCTACAGCTTAGAAAAAGCAGAAAATATCCCTGCTTTTCTTGCCATTTATCTCTATTCCTAGTGCCGGGCTTAGCACGCAATATAAAATGTGTGGATTTAGCAAGATGGACTTGGGAGTCAATTGCCTTGTTAGAAATTCAGCTCCACATTTATTGGCATAAGACCTTGAGCCACAATATTCAGCCTCTTTAAGTAAAATGGAAATGATGATTATAGGTTCCTCATTTGGCTGTTATTAAATTATTATTAAGTTACTATTAAATGATATAATCTATGTAAAGTACTCAGATTAGTTCCTATGATACTGTAAATAGTATCAGCCATTATTATCATAGTAGGTAGTCAACAGTTTCAACTAATAATAATTTAAACATGTGTTGTTTACTTTATATTTTATAAGTTTAGTCAACATTAATTATATGCCTGCCCCTTTCCAAATTTGAAAGTTATTAAATTCAAGAATATTTACAAAATATTTTTAATGACAAAGAAAAATTTTATAAAATTTCCTAACCTCTTTATTTGGCTTTTGGCTAACATATTAAACTATAAACAATAAATACAACCTTTCCCCCAGGTGTAAGGCTAAACCAGCAGCTTCTGGGCCTGGTTTATGTCACCTAAAGGGTCAGACTAGTGATGTAGCTCCAGTGGCCTCTACAAATGAGGCCTTGCCAACAACTAGTGCACAGACACATAGTATCCAGCACCAGTCCTTGGGCCTTCCCTCCTCCCAAGTTTCACAAGCAGGGTCCATGTGAGAGAAGCAGCCTGGACTTTTGTTGGAGGACAGCTGTAGTTCTTTCTAGGGCACAGCCAGGACAAATAATGCCAGACTTTCCAGGCACAGATAAATCAACCACAGTTGAGCTGAGGCAACACTCAGGGCTCCTCCCCAATTGGTCCTCTATCAATGACCAAGGACAAATGAGACCAGAGGTGTCAGAACTCAACATTCAGAGAACTGGCCTGGGAGCTGAGGTTGGCACTAGTGAGAGCAAGAGGTTCCCCAAACATCTGGGCCAAGTCTTGCATAAAGGCACAGTCAGGAATCTGGATGCCTATAAGAGGAGTAAAGGGGTTCAGGTCCTAGTTGAGAGCCTCTGTGCCTTCTTTTTTTTTTGAGACAGAGTCTCATTATGTCACCCTCAGTAGAGTGCCATAGCATCACAGCTCACAGCAACCTCAAACTCTTGGACTTAAGCAATTCTCTTGCCTTAGCCTTCCAAATAGCTAGGGTACAGGTGCCCGCCACAACGCTTGGCTATTTTTCAGAGACAGGGTCTCGTTCTTGGTCCTGCTAGTCTTGAACTCGAGCTCAAGAAATCCACCCACCTTGGCCTCCCAGAGTGCTAGGATTACAGGTGTGAGTCACCCCACCCAGCGCAAAAGCCTCAGTTTAAGCCTATATTCTGGAACCAATCTATGACAAGCAAAATCCTATCTTAGAGAAAGTCTTTTCTTCTCACCTTCCACTGTCCCCATAGGAGGCAGAGACAATAGAATCTGACATCATACTTCTCAAGGACTCCAGAATCTTCTTATTCAGCCGATTCCCCCCTCCAGGTGGGGCAGGTGCTGCCATGGGTGCATGATCCTTCTCAGGCTTACCCTGTTTTGAGGGCTGTACCATCCCTGGGAACCTGTTAGTGCATCCCTGGACTCTCTTACTCTTCTCATTAGAACACCAGTCACATGGGATCAGGGTCCACCCTAACTGCCCATCTTAATTTCATCAGCCCTTTAAAGCCCTTCTCTCCAAAATTGGCTACATTCTGAGGTACTGGCAGTTGGGACTTCAACATATGAATCTAAAGAGGACACAATTCAGTGCACAACATCATTTTTTCCTAGAAACTTTTGCTTTCATTTATTCACTGAGTCATTAACAAACACTTAATGAACCTGTGCAGAGATGGCACTTTGTGCCATGTTTGTGGATGAGGCTGCCCAGGGATAGAGTGTGGTATTAATGGATAAGGACAAAGCCCTGGGGGAGCTCAGTATTTTATTTATTTATTTTTTCAGACAGAGTCTTACTTTGTTGCCCTTGGTAGAATGGTCTGGCGTCAGAGGTCACAGAACCTCAAACTCCTGGGCTCAAGAAATCCTTTTGCCTCAGCCTTCCTACTAGCTGGGACTATAGGTGCCTGCCACAATGCCCTGCTATTTTTAGAGATGGAGTTTCACTCTTGCTGAAGCTGTTCTCAAACTCCTGAGCTTGGGCAATCAACCCACCTTGGCCTCCTAGAGTGCTGGGATTACAAGAGTAAGCCTTCTTGCCCAGCTGAGCTCAGCATTTTAAAAGCAGAGGAGGAGGACCCAGTAGGCGAGTTTGAAGACCTTTCTGGCATTTGGATCCTTGCACATTCTCTCTTCATCCTGTAGTTCCCGCTGCATGCTGAGTCCTGCCTCTGCCCCTGGAGCTTCTCCATCCCTGCTGGGCGGAGAGTAGGGACAGCCCATTTCCCTGCTCGAGTCACATGCCAGCTGGATGTCAGTGGAGCTTTCCTCTGCTTGGGCATCTACTTGGTTTCCAAGGGAGCCCATACGAGGCTATAAAATCTCAGTCATTTCCTCCAGTTTGATCTTGCTCTATCAGCTGTAGTTGGTGGTGTTTCACTTCTCAGTTACCAAAGGGCAAAGTCACCTTATCACCATAGAACTATTTCTTCCAACCGTACACTATACAGTCCTATGAAAAATATTCCTCCTGTTCATATGATTTTGCTCTGTTCCATGAGAAATGACAATGATTCCCTGGTCTTTGTATCCCAGCAATTCATTGGCATTTTTTTTTCTGCCAAAAATGATCAAATTAAAATAATTAAATGCCTCCCTTCTGCTCTTTAACCTTAAAGCATCCCCCACTTCCTGTTACCTTGATCTCAATGGTGCTACCATCTCCCCAAATATTACTAACTGTATATACTTCTGTATGTGTTTGTGTGTGTACATATATACATATGTATATATACTTTACCATCATCTTTAGCCTCAGATGCTGTGGGCCAACAAATATATTTCCCATTCAGCATTTCTATCCATTTTCATAGTCACAGATTTATTTCAATCCTTCATCATCTCTTCTTTGGACTCCTCTCACCTCCATGAACCACTCTTTCTCTAGCCTTTTCTCTGGGGTTCCTGATGCTTAGAATCAATATTTCCTGGGGTTGTTCCGCATATGCTTGATCAAAGTCCAACAGAATGACAGGAACCAGTCTCTTTCTCCTCCCCGCTCACTCCATTCCCTGGTTCCAATACTCCATTCTCCTCAGGCTGCCATAACTCCAGCTGTTCTCACTCCGTCACCAAACTAAAGACTTACATATTGAGTCTCCCTGGCTCTGATTGGCCAGATTTGTAAATCAAGGACCCTATTTGGGGCCAATCATTGTGTCCAAGAGTATAGAATGTTCTTACGGGCTTAGATCTAGGTCGTGTGCTCCACCCCTCGTGTAGGGAATGCAAGAAGTTTCACCCAAGACAAGAGGACTGAAAGTCGGGGAGGAGTGGATCCCCAAGGCAAAACCAGGGCAGTGTTCTCACAGGAAGGCAGATCCTACGCTGGCACCAACAATGTCTACTGCAGGCCTCCTCTCCCTCTTCCTGCACCCCTTTTTTTGTTGAATGGTACCATCTTCAATTTAATCAGCTGAGCTCATCCTTGTCACATCCCCCACATCCAGTCTGCCACCAAATCCCAGGATTCTAACCTATGTTCTCCTTTCTTTCCCCAATGACAGTTTGCCACAGTCCATCTTATATGTTCACAATACCCATTCATTCCCTTCAACCCTTAACATGTTTCCCTGGCCAATAAATTGACTTTGGAGTTGATCATGTGACATGTTTTTTTTTTTTTTTTTGGAGACAGAGCCTCAAGCTGTCCCCCTGGGTAGAATGCTATGACATCACAGCTCACAGCAACCTGCAACTCCTGGGCTCAAGTGAGTCTCCTGCCTCAGCCTCCCAAGTAGCTGGGGCCACAACGCCCGGCTATTTTTGGTTACAGCCGTCATTGCTGTTTGGCAGGCCTGGGCTGGATTCGAACCTGCCACCTTAGGTGTATATGGCTGGCACCTTAGCCACTTGAGCCACAGGCATCGAGCCTGTTTTGTTTTTTTTTTTGAGAGAGAGTCTCACTTTGTCGTCCTGGGTAGAGTGCCATAGTGTCACAGCTCATAGCAACCTCCAACTCTTGAGCTCATGTGATTCTCTTGCCTCAGCCTCCTGAGTTGCTGGGACCACAGGTGCCTGCCAAAACGCCCAGCTATTTTTTGGTTGCTGTTGTCATTGTTGCTTAGCAGGCACGAACTGGGCTCGAACCTGCCACCTTCAGTGTATGTGGCTGGCTTCCTACTCACTGACCTATGGGCACCAAGCCCTTTTTTTTTTGAGATAGAATGTCACTATGTCACCCTTGGTAGAGTGCTGTGAAGTCACAGCTTACAGCAACCTCAGACTCCTGGGCTTAATTGATTCTCTTGCCTCAGCCTCGCAGTAGCTGGGACTACAGGCACCTGCCACAAGCCCCAGTTATTTGTTTGTTGTAGTTGGCCCCTGCCAGGTTCAAACCTGCCGGCCTCGGTGTATGTGGCCAGCGCTGTAACCACTGTGCTGCGGGCTCTGAGCCCAGTCTATTTTTTTGTTGAAGTTGTCATTGTTGTTTAGCTAGCCCAGGCCAGGTTCGAACCTGCCAGCCTGGGTGTATGTGGCTGGTGCCCTATCCACTGAGCTACAGGCACCACCATGAAGGTCACTCTTTTTTGTTTTTTTTTTGCAGTTTCTAGCCGGGGCTGGGTTTGAACCCACCACCTCCAGCATATGGGGCCAGCGCCCTACTCCTTTGAGCCACAGGTGCCACCATGAAAGTCATTCTTAAGAGATGGATTAAGGAGGCACCTGTGGTTCAGTGAGTAGGGCGTTGGCCCCATATACTGAGGGTGGTGGATTTGAAACTGCAACAACAATAACAACAACAAAAGAGCTAGGTGTTGCGGTGGGCTCCTGTAGTCCCAGCTACTCGGGAGGCTGAGGCAAGAGAATCACCTAAGCCCAAGAGCTGGAGGTTGCTGTGAGCTGTGATGCCAGAGCACTCTACCGAGGTGGACAAAGTGAAAGTCTGTCTCTAAAAAAAAAAAAAAAAAGAGGCTCGGCACCTGTGGCTCAAGTGGCTAAGGCGCCAGCCATGTACACCTAAGATGGCGGGTTCAAATCCAGCCCGGGACTGCCAAACAACAACGACGGCTGCAACCAAAAAATAGCTGGGTGTTGTGGCGGGCACCTGTGGTCCCAGCTATTTGGGAGGCTGAGGCAGGAGACTTGCCTGAGCCCAGGAGTTGGGGTTGCTGTGAGCTGTGATGCCATAGCACTCTACCCCAGGGGGACAGCTTAAGGCTCTGTCTGAAAAAAAAAAAAAAAAAGAGAGAGAGAGAGAAGAATTAAGAGAATTCCAAGAATTCCAGACAAATGGCTTCAAATTCTTGTTCTTGTTCTGCCATATCCTAGCTGTAGGACTGACCTCAGACAAGTTTCTTAACCTCCTTTGACTTTTAGTTTGTGAACTCTCATCAGGGCAGTACCTACCTGCTGAATCATTCAGAGGATTGAGTGTCAGAATCACGCCAAGTGCAGGACTAGCACAGCCACACAGAAAATCCTTACAAAATGTGAGCTTTTATTATCATAATGATCTTCTGCCACCTTTACTCAATCATTAAGCCTGTAGTTTCTAAGTGTCCAGGACCTCTCTCTCTCTCTCTCTTTTTAAGACAGAATCTCACTTCATAGCTCACAACAACCTCAAACTCTTGGGATCAGACGATCCTCTTGCCTCAGCCTCCCAAGTAACTGAGACTACAGGCATCCACCACAGTGCCTGGCTACTTTTTTTGTTGCAGTCGTTGTTCTTAGCTGGCCTGGGCCAGGTTCGAACCCACCAGCCTTGGTGTATGTGACCAGCGCTCTACCCACTGAGCTACGGGCGCCACCCTTTGTCATTGTTGTTTAGCAGGGCCAAGCTGGGTTCCAACTGCCAGCCCCAGTGTATGTGGCTGGTGCCCTAAGCACTGAACTCTGGTGCCAAGACAGTTTGCAGGAGCTCTTGAATCAGTCCCATCTTTTCAGTCTCTACAATCACCCTCCTGACCCAGCCTCTTGTCCTCTCTTGTCTGATGACTGCAGAAGCTTCCTGACTGATCTTCTCAGCTCTCCTCCTGTCCTTTTCAATCCTTTGTCCCCCTTTCTAGTAGTGGCTTTTTCTGAAAACCAAGTTGATTCAAGTTAGCTTCCGGCTGAGCTTCTTTCAGTTCCTTAAACTGAGGGAGCTCTGCTGTCTTCTACAAATGCTCTTTCCTCTGCTGGGGCCCTGTCCCCCAGGCCGGCTCCATGTACTGGTTCTCTCTGCTTTCTTTCTTTTTTTTTTTTGAGATAGAGCCTCAAGCTATCTCCCTGGGTAGAGTGAGATGGCATCACAGCTCATAGCAACCTCCAACTCCTGGGCTCAGGCGAGTCTCCTGCCTCTGCCTCCCAAGTAGCTGGGACCACAGGCGCCTGCCACAATGCCCAGCCACTTTTTTTTTTTTTGGTTGCAGCCATCATTGTTGTTTTGGCAGGCCGGGCTGGGGATTTGAACCCGCCACCTTAAGTGTATGTGGCTGGCACCTTAGCCGATTGAGCCATAGGTGCCAAGCCTCTTTATTTTTTTTTTTTAGAGCCAGAGTCTCACTTTGTCATCCTTGGTAGAGTGCGGTGGAATCACAGCTCACAACAACCTCCAGCTCTTGGGCTTAGGTGATTCTCTTGCCTCAGCCTCCCAAGTAGCAGGGACTATAGGTACCCGCCACAACGCCCAGCTATTTTTTTGTTGCAGTTTGGCCGGGGCGGGTTTGAACCCGTCACCCTCGGTATATGGGGCCAGCGCCCTACTCACTAAGCCACAGGCACCGCCCTCTCTCTTCTTTCTATTTCCCATGTAAACACACGGCTGTTTGTCCACTTCTGAGATGTTTGGATGTTGCTGCTACACGTCACTTTCCTCCCAAGTGCCTCTGTGTGTCAGCGTGCTCTGTCACAGCACTTTTCACAGGTCACTGCCACGCCCAGTACAGTAGTGTTTCCTGTCACTAGACTGGGAGCTCCCTAAGGCAAGGTTTCTGTTCTGTTCACTGCTGTACCTCTAGAATTTAGCACAAGACTGACCCATAATAGCAGCATGATGTGTTTTAAAAGTATTTAATGTACTTTAAAACAATAATACATTCACATAGAAAATCCAAAAGCTGCGAAGGGATGTATAGTAAAAAAAAACTAGTCTTCTCCGCCCTGCTTCTGCAGCCACCTAGCCACTATACCTCCATACCTGTATTCTTGAGGACTCTTCCAAGACACTGTGTGCACACCAGCTTATATGCATAAATGCTGTGGGTATGGCAACATATTTTACACAGTATTCTGCAGCTGGCTATTTTCTTACTTACCAATGCGTCTTGGAACATTTGCCTTTTCAGCCTGTATAAAATGGATAAAAAAAAAAAAACCTCAGCAATAGTGTTCCTTTGTAAAGATGTATCATAAATTGTTTAACCAGTCCTCCATTACTGGGCATTTAAGTTGTTTTCTATCTTTTGCTAGTATAAATAAATATATATTTGAGACACAGTCTTACTTTGTTTCCCTGATAGATAGAGTGCCATGGCATCATAGATCACAGCAACTTCCAACTCTTTTTTTTTTTTTTTTTTGAGATGGGGCCTCAAGCTATCCCCCTGAGTAGAGTGCTATGGCATCACAGCTCACAGCAACCTCCAACTCCTGGGCTCAAGCGAGTCTCCTGTCTCCGCCTCCCAAGTAGCTGGAACCACAGGCGGCTGCCACGACGCCTGCCCATTTTGTGGTTGCAGCCATCATTGTTGTTTGGCGGGCGCGGACTGGGGATTCGAACCCGCCACCCTATGTGTAGGTGGCTGGCACCTTAGCCGATTGAGCCACAGGTGCTGAGCCAACTTCCAACTCTTGTACTCAAGCAATTCTCTGGGCTCAGCTTCCCAAGAAGCTGGGATTGCAGGTGCCCGCCAAAACACCTGGCTGTTTTTAGAGACGGGGTCTCCCTCTGGCTCAGGCTGGTCTCAAACCTATGAGTTCAGGCAATCCACCCACCTCAGGTTCCCAAGTGCTGGGATTATAGGCATGAGCCGCCATGCCTGGCCCAAGCCATTTTTTTAGAGAACGACGTCTGGCTCTTGCTCAGACTGATCTTGAACTCCTGCGCTCAAGCAAGCCATCTGCCCTGTTTCCTGGAGTGCTATGATTATAGGCATGAGGCACTGCACTTGGCCTTTACCATAAACAATATTATTCTGAATATCTTTGAACATGTCATTTCACATAGAAGTGAGTATATCCATAGGATAAATTCCAAGAAGTGAAATGATTGAATGAAACTGCACTTGCATTTAGCAGTGCATTAGATAGATATGCCAGACTGATCTCTATTTGAGCTCACCAATTTACACTGCCATCCACGATGTGCTATATATGTCACATAATTGCCAGCACAGTATTATCAACCCCTTGGTCTTTGGCATATCTGATAGTGACAAAGAAACCCGCCATGGGCTCGGCATCTATAGCAGTGGTTACAGTGCCAGCCACATACACTAAGGGTGGCAGGTTCGAACCTGGCCCAGCTAAACAACAATGACAACTACAAAAAAAAAAAAAAATAGCTGGGTGTTTTGGCAGTCATCTGTAGTCCCAGCTACTTGGGAGGCTAAGGCAAGAGAATCTCTTAAGCCCAAGAGTTTGAGGTTGCTGTGAGCTGTGACGCTACAAAGGTGACAAAATGAGACTCTGTCTCAAAAAAAATAAAAAGAAAAACAGGGTGGCACCTGTGGCTCAAAGGAGTAGGGCACTGGCCCCATATGCCAGAGGTGGCAGGTTCAAAGCCAGCCCCAGCCAAAAACTGCAAAATAAATAAATAAATAATAATAAAAAAGAAAAGCTAGAACTAGAGCTTTATTTATAATTTATTTTTCAATCTCATCAGCTATTTCTCTTTTCTTTTTTCCTTTTTTCCTTTCTTTCTTTTCTTTTCTTTTCTTTTTTTTTTTTTAAGACAAAGTCTGTCACCCTTGGTAGAGTGCTATGGCATTGTAGCTCCCAGCAACTTCAAACTTCTGGGTTTCAGCAATTCTCCTGCCTCAGCCTCCCAAATAGCTAGGACTACAGGTGCCCACCACAATGCCCAGCTACTTTTTCTATTTTTAATAGAGATGGGGTCTTGCTCTTGCTCAGGCTGGTCTCAAAGCCCTGATCTCAGGCAATCCACTCTCCTCAGCCTCCCAAAGTGCTGGGATTACAGACATGAGCCACTGCGCCCAGACTTCTTTCCCACTTTTTTTTTTTTTTTTTCAGTTTTTGGCCTGGGCTGGGTTTGAACCCACCACCTCCGGCATATGGGGCTGGCACCCTACTCCTTTGAGCCACAGGCACTGCCCTTGTTTCCCACTTTTAAAAAAAATCAAATTTGGTCCATCAGTGAGTGCCCTCCTTTTTAGTCAATTTATCTATAAAGGAGTTGCTATAAAATAAATGTCCTTCTTGTCCATCTTTAAAGTGTACCTCTCTGGGGACGACATAGAACCAAGGAATACAAGAGCCGCAAATGACATTTCTGAGCCCCGGGCAGTGCCGTTGGGGTGCTTCTGCTTTCTCTCCCTATCCTGCTCCATGAGGGTGATGACCACCCGAGAATGGGCCTGCCAAGTACTCTCCACCAGCTCCCCAATGGTGTTTACTGTCCCTCCCCAGGATTCCCCTTGGGGCATCCCACCCAGCCTGCATTCCTGGACCGGATCCACCAGTTAAGCCTTGAGGGCGGCACCCTGGAGGACAGGATGGAGTCCGAGGGGAGCGATGAGGCAGAGGATGAAGGATCCCACCTGGTGGTTTTGGACCCAGACCATGTAAGAAGACATCACAGGGCTGTGCTGCCCCCACAGGGGCTAATGGAGGCCTCTTCCACCCTCTGCTCCTGAGCTCCCAGAGCACATGCCAACCCCTCCTGTTCACTGCACCGTTTACCTGCATGCTCCTTGCAGACTCACTACCTAGAGTCTGTGCCACTCAGCGCCAGCAGCACTGCCACTCCCGCCCTGATCTCTCTTCATGGGGGAGGTGGGGCTTGTCCGAGGCATTGTAGGAGGCTAAGCATCCCCGGCCTTCACCCACCAAGTGAAGGGAGCACCCCTCCCTCAATGCAACAACCACAAGTGTCTCCCAATGTTGGATGGTAGGAACGAGAGCAAAATTCCACCCCACTCAGCTGAGAGCCATGCCCCAGTGTACCTGCCTCATGCCAGCTCCCCCACCCAGCCTCTGGCAAAGAGCAAAGGAAAACTGTGACTGGTTTTAGCTCATTGGAAAGCTTTGTCCGGGCAGCTGCCAGAGGGAGCCAGGGTCCACAGGGAAAATTCTCGGAGCACTTACTGGAGGCTGGCATCCTGGGCTGTTCCCACCCTCTGGCGCCTGGCAAAACTGGGGTGACATCCACCTTACTTATCATTTTGCTAAAATCTGCGCACAGTTCTGCAGGCTTGGGATGAGCACTTTTAATTTGTGGCTTCCAGAGTAAGAATTGCAGGCAGATGCGGGGAGGCACCCCTGCCCCACAGAGGGATGACCGTGGGCCCCGCTAGGCCTTGGGCAGGAGGGAAGGTAACCGCAGTTGTTTTCCACGGTTTTAGCCGCTGATGGTGAGATTCCAGGCCGCCCTGAAGAACTACCTCACCCGACAGATAGAGAAGCTGAAACTGGAACTTCAAGAGCTGGTGCGTATCTGTCCCGTCTTCCACGCGGGTGGGCCCCCACGTCCCAGTGACCCTGACTCTCTCTGCCATTCAGGGCGTAGCCACCAAGCAGAGCCGAGCCCAGCGGCAGGAGCTGGGGGTAAACCTCTACGGGGTCCAGCAGCACCTGGCCCACCTGCAGATGCAGCTGGAGAGGAGCCACGACCGCCACTCAGCGGCCGCGTGTGAGAGGCGGCAGACAGAGGACGAACTGGAGTGCACGCGCACGCTCTACACCAAGACGTTCAAGGCCGCCGAGGAGGAGCGCAGAAAGCGTAAGGGGCCCTGCGTCCCCTTGCGTCATTGCGTTACCGTGTCCCCTCACGCGCCAATGCATCCCGGCGGGGTTCTCCACCTGCCATTGAGTCCTCAAGGGCCGTCACCACCTGCCATCGCGGGGCATCGAGCAAAGCAAGATGTGTGCGCGTGCCTGAGAGGTTCCTGCCCTTTGGGGAAGGGGAGGCCCATACATATCTTAAAAGACCCCTAACTGGGGAAACAGCAGTCCGGGGACAAAGACTCAAAAACCGCAGTGATGGAGTGAGCCTCCGAAGTCCGGGAGGGGGCGGGCCTGGCAGGGGAGGGCGGAGCAGGAATGGGGGGGGTGGATCTGGGCAGTGGGGACGTGCAGATGAAACCCCAAGGGCGCAAAGGCCAAAGTGACGGCGGAGCCCACGCCTGGTGTCGGGCAGCCGGAGGGTCTGAGAGTAGATTAAGGGGAAATAGAGCGTCAGGAGAAAGATGGGACGGTAGAGGTTATGGCATGCTCTCTGCCACGTGGCTACTAGGCAGCCCTGGGTGCAGGTGACCGTGAGCAGCGGCTTCCTCCTGGGGCTACCGATGGTTTCCGTTTTTATGCTGTGGATGTTTCCAATTTTCTCTATCAACTCCGTATGGCTTGTATAATGGGGAAGTGACCTTACAGAACCTGGAAGGAGACAGGATAATATCCCAACTGTTCTGCCAAGAAACGTTTCAAACCCTGAGATACACAGGAAGGTTTTCTGGGATCTCCAGGGTTAGGGTAAGTGAGCATTCATCAAAAACGTCTCTCCAACCACTACCAAATTAACAGAAAACACCAAAAGGGAAGAACATGGCAGTCACACCGCCTGCCCTGCCCCCTTCACGCCTACAGCGAGGCTGGCAGTGGAGGCGGAGCAGAGTGCCTGGCGGCTCCCCTCCAGGGAGTGTGAAGGGTGGATGGGCTTCTAGAAAGACCCAGACACCCTCATGGAGCTTGTGTGCTGTCCCGTGGTCAGGGGAGTGCAGCAGGGGACCAGCTGAAGGTTGCATCAGATGTATGGTGACCTAAGGGCTGCCACCACAGCCACGTCTCCTAAGGGGGACAAGGGTCCTGGAGAAGACCCACATGGCCTGCCTCCTCTGGGAAGCCCATCAGCGCCTAAACCTTCACATCAAAGTGTGGGGCACCTGGGGAGACCCTAGCGACAGGATGAGACAGGCCAGTACACAGAGCTCACTGGGCCCTGATTCCAGAAACAGATGGCGGGAGCACGTCCAGCTGCATTAGCAGATGAGAACAGAGTGCTAGGAAGACGCATATTCAAAATCAAAACACATCACCATCACCAAAAACGGCACCCACTAGACAAATGGAGAGCCTTGAAAACTAAATTGTAAGCCAAAAGGCCGAGTCCAGAAACCCTCCCCAAATACAGAACAAAACCCAAGATGGTGGACACTTTGAGGATAGATGAAGAAAACCTGTCAGTAGGATGCAAACTTGAGGAGATGAGAGGCAAGAACCAGCGTCGCACAGAACAGCTTTGTGAGTTCAGGAACGACAAAGCCTCAGGTGAGAACGTGTGGAGGGCCGGCAACTGGGGGGAAGAACGAACAAGCCTGAACATGGCCAGGAGAATTTTCAGATTCTAAAGGTAAAGGGGAAACAATGCTACAGGTGTCTACAGGACTAACGGGACGGCCTGTCCAGGACTGAGCCTGGGTGCTCTTAAGTCGAGGGCCCCACCGGCCGGCCCTGGGCAGAACCCAGGGAGAGCTCAAAGCCACGCAGCCCGGCCCAGCCCGGGTTTCTGATGGATTTGTTCTGAGAAGGACCAGACAGCATCTGTTTCTTGTTTACTTTTTTAAAGCCTTCCAGATTATTCTAACGTGCAGTCAGGACTGAGAATCACAGATCTTAATTATAAATGGCCCTGCGTTAGTGCTTCCTGGATCCTAAGTGTGAGGGTCCGACGCTGTGGGACTCACCGAGGACGGGACCTCTGCCCATCAAGTCTTCTGGGTAAAACCCATGGGCTAAGAAGGAACAAATACGGCAAAAGAAATTAATAAAGTTCAAAATCAGAAGCTGGTAAAGTGAAAAAAAGGAAAATAAATTGATTTGAAAATAAAACTCATCATTTTTTTGAATTACCAATAAACTTAACCTTCTGGCATGTTAGACAAGGAACAAAAAGGAGATAGTGTAAGTGTCAATGTTGGGAGTGAGGGCAATTTGGGGAGTTCTGTTGTTTTTTTTTTTTTTAATTTCAAGAAAGCTAAGCCGTGTACTGGTTTCATCAGTGAAGAAATCAAAAATGGTGTCAAAAATCTCTTTTCCCTAAAAGAG
>CAUYQV010063000.1:0-11496 GCA_963574575.1 Galagoides demidoff
TTGATACAATGACTAAGCAAATGACATGAAATTTATGTTAACCAGCTTGATGAAAGTATTTCAAATTGTATATGAAAACAGTACAATGTACCCCATGTTTGCATTAATGTATACAGCTATCAATTAATAAAAAAAAAAAAAGTAGGTCCTCCGACAATCAACATCTACATCACTTGGGAGCTTGTTAGAGATGCAGAATCCCAGGCTCCGCCCAGACCTACTGAATTAGAATATATAGCTTAATAAGACTCTCTGCTGAGTCACATGCAGATGAGAGTTTGAGAAGCTGAGTAAAATGACCAAATTCTGGGGATGTTAGTAAAGGTAATTCAAGTATCTAGTGGGTAGGCAGGTTCCATTCCTTCTTTTAAGGATGGTAGGGTGATTTGATGCTATAAATTCTTTACGGCAAAGGAAGGAGCTCATCTCTCTGAATCATTGCCTTTAATCTAAATAAAACTTAAGGACAGAAGACCATGCAGCTGCAGATAGAATGCTCTGCCTGCTCCTTTCTTAATTTTTGTTAATATTGCCATGCACATGATGCCTTCAATATCCTTAATTACTCTCTCTTGTTCTTTTTGTTCCCCGGGTGTTTACCACCTTCAAGCACTTTTTCTTATTTTGCATGTATACAACCTGCCTTTCTTTCATAAGAACGTGTTTCATTAGCACAAAGATTTTTGTCTGTGTTTATCCTGATGGAGTACTGATAAGATGGATTTAAAGTGAGCCTTGATTTGCTGATATCTCTGTTGTAAATATTCCTGCCACGGCCAATTGCAAGCTGCCATTGTGACATCACTGAATACGGCATTGGGACAAGATGGGTGCGATGGACACTCATGAGCTGGTCTCCATCCATACAGGCCCCAAGGCCTTAGATCAGCCACAGCTCCGAGGAGGTGTCCAGAAAATACATACACTTTTTATGTACTTAAGGAAGGAAGGGAATGGAGACATGGATGTCATAACTGCTACTAAGAGTAAGGAGAAAGTGTTTCATGGACAAAGAGGAGAGACAATTATACCTTGAAAGATGTGTTGAGAGTGTTTTTCTGGCGGTGACAGCTTAGCCAGGTGTGGAGTTGACCAGGAAGTGAAAGTAGTTCCTAGAGGTTGTTCTAAAATGAATAAAGAAAACTATAGCAGTAAGCGCTCATGGCATGGCATTTGAATAAACTAATTAGGGTACTGAGAGTAGGGCTTTTAGGAGAGGGTAGGACTAGAATGCCAAATGCCTCTAATAATACGTTGAGCAGCACCCACAGGGCAACAGGAGGCCACTGAAGAAATTCACATGTGAGAACAGCATTACAGATTTGCCTTTAGAATCGTCCCTCTGGCAGGAATAGGGGAGATTAGTTCTGGTGTCAGAGGTGGAGTTGGGTGGAGGACCAGGAAGACTAAAATCAAAACTGTTGTCTAAAAACCAGTGGAGAAAAGGATGTGTTGCAGGACTGTGCTGAGACCGAAGAAGGGGAAGAAACATGTAGAAACACATTTGGGAATGATTTGGGGATAGATTTGACACAGGTGGTGTCCACTGGGATATGGGGCACGGAGGAGGAAGGTAAGATCATTATGAAGTTTGTAGATTTGGGATGATTTGATGGTTACTGTGGCTTTGGTTTTCACTAAAATAGGCAATGTAAATGACAGGAACAGATGTAGAGGAAATGAAAATTATTAATTGTGGTATGTCAGACACGAGCAGGCCCCATGCCATCCAGGAGGAGATGGCCAATAGTGAAGGCAGTAAACATCTTGTGAACATCCAGGCAATCTGATCCGCATCAAACAGGGCGGTGGGACACTGGTTGGTTTCTGGACACCTAGAATTGATGCTAAAGACATTGGCTGGCCCATTACTCTAAGCCACAGAATTGTGGACACTCGCGAGCTGGTCGTGAGTGTTACAGAGAGAGGTTAAAAAATAGGTTTAAATGTTAACAACATGTAGATACAAGTCTGGACAGCAGATGGAACTTCAAGGAGAAACTTTTGTGAAATGAAAGATTAATTAATGAGGACAACTTTGTGAACATACATACACTGAAGGGGGCATCAGTAAAGGAACAAATATTGGTAGGGATGAAAAAATACCCTCAGTGAAGTGGAAGATAAAAGCACAGAAGAAAAGAGTTGCAGAGGATTGGAGCAAGGAGGTTTAGCTGATCACAATATTTGCTACAGCACAATACGATGAAGATACTGCGTAGAAAACTAGTGGTTGAATTAGACGGCGGTCATCGTGTCATAAGTGTCTATAGAGATGGGGGCTGCAGAAGAGAGAGTAATACATGGAAATGAGAAGGGGATGAGTAAGTAGAAGACATTGCCGCCTCCAATGTGCTTTGCAGTGGGGAAATACAGAACTATGATAAACACCTTTTGTCTGATTCCATTATTGGTTTGACTTGATATTGACCCTGGAAAGGCCTACATAATATTGAGTCATTTGCTATTTCTCCAAAGTCATAGATTTGGAAATATTTTATGCTTGGTTTCATCTAGATAAAGTATTAGGCTGAGTTCATTCTTACCACTTGTTTGTAAATGTGTCACATTTTAGGCATTTGCGCTGCCTTTCCATTGCCACCCCATCCATTTCTCCATTCTATTGCAAATTATAGTTCAAGAAAGTTTATTTAAAAAGAAGAGAAAGAAAGAAAACCTGCTCACAGTTAAGTGTTATGA
This sequence comes from Galagoides demidoff, assembly GCA_963574575.1. Lineage (NCBI taxonomy): Eukaryota > Metazoa > Chordata > Mammalia > Primates > Galagidae > Galagoides > Galagoides demidoff. The sequence goes on from CAUYQV010063000.1 coordinate 2,701, forward strand.
AAAAGGATCTTTGCCACGCGGTCCATCCCTTCTGCCTCTTCTATCGTCGGGAACAACTGCCTGCTGGTAGGACGAAAACTGTGTTGTCATACTTTCTATGATTAAACATTAGAATCACCTTTCCAGCCTCAAAGTTGCCTTTTCTCCTTTAATCTTCTCTCTCTGCTCGAATGTGAGGATCTATTTCTCAGTCTTTTCTTAGACTTAGCAAGCTGGCTTTGGCCTGACCTAATCTTTGATCTCTGATTTCTAATTGCATTCCATGAAGGGTTCTGCTTTTACACAATTTATTGACCCTTTGACGGGAATTTGGACTCCTATCATTTGACAGAATTGATGTGCTCTGCCATCCGACGGCTGTTTGGATTTCAGAGTCAATACCCAACAATAATATTCGGGTGACCTTTCAGAGCGACTGTTTTCTTTTGCTTTGAGGACTAGACATAGGAAATTTGAAAGAACTGCCCAAACTGACTTTCTTCCATTTAGTGGGGAAAAAAATGATGCCTATGACTACAGTTAAAGCATTTCATATTAAAAAATATAAAATTCCATGCAGCACAGTTGAGCATGAAATTCTCTTCATCTACTAATTGATTGCATGTGTTTAGATATCCTGTAATTTGTGATAAGCTCTGACAATTGGAGCTACCAGGAGTATCATTAAATTCAGTTTGGTGGGTGAAAATACGGTATTATCAAAATCATGATCATAGGTGTATTTTACGTAGTAGGTGGAACAATATGAGATTGCTGTTTGATAGATCAAAAGTGGTCAGCGATTTCCATTTTATATTTTTCACCTTTAAATACAGAGAGAAAAGTGAGTTAGAACTTCGATAGGAAAGTGTTGACTTTACTTTTAAAAAATAACACATGTTATTGCTATTGGATTAATGATTATACAGCACTAGTGGAATGAATACTTACTGAGAAATTCCTATGGCTCACATAGTTTATTTAATCATAATCTTTCTGTGAGGTAGAAACGGATTGAGCGGAACTTCCCACTACATTATCATGCCACCTAAAATTTACCATCTCCCATGCATATCTTGGAAACTGAAGTCTTGATGAAATATTCAATAGGTAGGCAAATTCTGAACAACAAATGGTAGTACTCTTTAATTCCAGACTGTGTAGGATGCTATTAAGTTTGATGTCGGGAAATTTAAACAAAGAAACAGGGGGCAAAAACCATGTATGCTTCATCTGGCCTTTAAATGACTGAAGTTTTGATTGAAACTTGCTGCTCCTTGCTGCCCCGGCTTTTGCCTTTGTAAGCCATGGCCAAGATGATTTAAAGACCCCTCCCCACTTTAGATATGGCTTGGTGTATTCCTGATAATACAGGTGTGTCTACTCAGGTGACAACGTGAATGGAGCTAAATCATCTTTCTCCAGGTTTTGTCCCCGAAGCACCCTCATCAGACGCATTGGGGATTTTATTAAAAATATAGATTTCTTGAGTTTTGCCCCAGACCTCACCAAATGAGAAATCCTTAGCTCCAGCCCCAGACCTACTGAACAGGAATAGAGATGGAGCCAGGAAATCTGCATTTTAACTAACTTTTCCAAAAGCTTGGCATCTTGGAAGTGCTATTATGTAAATGAATATTCATAGGTAATATGAATGCTAATAATTCTTAAGTACTTTAAGGAACCATAAAACCAGAGTGTGGTAAAAAGAGGACGATGACATGCACCAAATTCCCATCCCTAACTATCAGAAAGTGGGGAATTAGATTGTCTATTGATTTACTGAAATCACTGCTAAAGAGTTTTGGAGTTTATTCCCAGACCCTTGTTTTAGTCTCCGCCTTGTGGATCCTTCACGGGTCCTGCTGCATCAGGGGTTTCTCCGTCCTGCAGGACCTTCTCACCCTAACTGCTTCCCTTTGGGGTATAAGACCAACTCCTAATTTTATCATTACCCTCCACCTCCCCAGAACACATGTAGTACATGTCATTAGAGATCCTTTAGGTCTTAAAAGACTAAAAATTATAATTTTGAGTGTTCAGAAAATTCTGCAGACCCTTCTGTAATTAGGGTCCCTCAAGTCTGTCTCCAGGGGAAATGCTGATCTAGTTCAGACCTCTTCATTCATTCATTCATTTATTTAAAAGCTAACGTACCTTGAGTGTTTACTGTGAGTGAAGCCACATACTAGGCTCAAGAAATATTATATCAGTCACAGCGTCAAGCATATACGAGGTACTCAAACTATCTTTTTAAATAGATGTAGCACCTATCTTCACCAAGCTTACAATGTCTGTGATTTACCAAAGACCAAGTTACATTTGGTGTGTGGCCTGATGTCGAAGGTCACCTCGTGAAAGAGCCTCTTTTGATCTAACTGTAGACTTGAATTTTTCCCTTCCTCCATGTTCCCCCTCCTTTAATATCCTAAAAGAAAATGAAAAGTTCAGTGGAAAATGATAAAGTTCAGATTTCATTAGCTTTTGATATCACTGTTCCTTGGGGAGAAGAATCACATTTTTGGGTGACCTTTTTAGTTAATTCACAGCCAGGAGAAAATCACCCTTGGTGTCTTAACTATTTCTGGATAATTAGACTCTACTGGTCAGCATGGTCCTACACGGTGGGCTGTGCGGTGAGGGTGAACAGGGGCAGAATATGGCTCTTCTCATCTTGACCTCTGACTCCCAGGTCCTGGGCCACAGTGGCCAATGGAATTGTGAGATCAGTAAGTGGTAACTTACACTGTGACAAGCAGTGAAGTGGAGATACAACAACTGGAGCAGAGAAGGCTCCCTGCAGACCTGACAATCAGGGAAGGCTTCTCAGAAGAGGGGACATTTATGCTGAACCTTAAATAGTGTAGGACCAAGCTTCCAAGCAACAGAACTGTTTCTTCTGTCTGGGTACTTCTATGTAGTGTTAAGCCACATTTCTGCTACTGGAACCAAGTCTTTCCTGATCAAGGGCTTTGCCGACTCATCAGTACTCATCAGTATAAACCACATAAATATTCTTCCAGAAAACCTGGAAGGCTGATGTCAGAGTGTTTTTATTAAAACAGTGTGGTCTCCTGAAATATCATTTATCTGCGAGTTTCCCAGATGGAAAGAGTCCACCAAAAAGTGGTGGTGTCAGGTATAATTCCTGTAAGTAGAAGATGAAAGGAGAGATCTATGAAGTCACAACCAGTCTGTCTCTGGAGGATGCGGGCAGGAGGATTCCGGGATGTATTTATTTTCTAGCACTCTGTCCGGCTCAGACTTACATGTTTACATTTATATAGCACCTTTCCTCCAAGGAAATGACTTCACTTGTGGAACAGTGAAAGGTCACTTGAAATGTGAGTTCCATAGAAAAGCAATAAACTCGACCCTGTCAGGAGTTTGTGCTGAGACTTTGTGAGTGCTCCTGTGTGGGTTGCACCCCATCACTCCCACTTACCTGATTCTCTGGGTCATTCTACACTCGCCTGCACACTGGCCTCCCTGGCCACCTCTTCCCAGACAGCTCCTGTGGCTTCCCAGTGACCTTAACTATCACCTCATCAAGGATGCATATTTAGTGCTTCTAATCCACACCCGGAAGTCAATCTGTCCTTTGTTTAATACTTTCATCAGTTGCTCTGGTGTGTTTCCACCACTTTCTGGTTTGAAGTGACTTGGAAATAGCCTATCTTCTCATTAGAGCCTCGTAAAAAGGGACTTTGCAACCTATCAGATATAGATTTTTCCACCTCTGAAAGTGAAATTTGAAATGATATTGCCTGCTTCTTTCTTCTGGGGCAGGGGAGGGTCCAGCATTACATGACTGATCGCCTCTCTCCACAACTCCCTTTCAAGTCTTCCCTGTGCTTTGAATATTTCTCCTTCAAGGGTGGAGCTGATGTTTCTCTCTGGTTAAATCTCTCTTTGTTATTCTCTGCCATTGTTGCTGCAAAGTTCCTCTGCTTCTCACTTCTTTCTTTCCTGGCATTTGCAACTCTTTCAATTTGGAATCACCTGAGAGTTTCCTTTGTGTGAGGTCTTCTTTGCACATTGGCTGTGAATATAGATGGTACAAAGACCGAAGGTAACAGCTACACTTGGCAGATGTCATTTGGTTCTAGGACTCTGCTTCTAAATCCGTCTGTATTGTTGTAGTGTGTCGATCAAGAATAGCTCTTCTGCTATAGAATTCAGAGAAGTCAACTGGGATAGACGTGTAGGCTATGGATTCAACAGATGCAGGCTCAACTCCACGTTCTGCCATTTATCAGCCAAAGAATTTAAAATTTGTTAAAGAGGGCTGCTGTAATAAGTTACCACAAACTAGGTGGCCTAAAGTAAAATGTATTTATTCTGTCACAGATCTGGGGACCAGAAGTCCTATGCCCTGCTCCGCTCCTGACTTCTGCTGGTTGTCCACACTGTGTGATACCCCTTGGCATATGAATACATCACTCCCTTCTCTGTTTCCATCTTCTAATGAGCATCTGCTCCGTGGGTCTCTGTGTCACTACTCTTCTTTTAAGGATACTGGTCCTTGGATCTAGGGTTTATTTAAATCCAGTGTAACACCATCTTGAAGTCCTTAATTACATCTGAAAAGATCTTTTTTCCCCACATAAATTCATATTCACAGGTACTTGAGATTAGAAGGTGGGCATACATTTTAGGGGAGGTACTATTCAACCAACTACCAACTTAGTCAAGTTATTTATCATTTCTGAGCCTTACTTCCCTGAAAGATAATATTGCCAATCAAAGTACAGTAGAACCTCTGTAAGTTGACCACCCATGGGGCTATAACAAACTGATCAATATACGGAGGTGGTCAACATAAGGAACTAGGCCTACTGTCCTGACCCATACATGAGGTGCATGTGCAGTCCGTGAAAATTAGGTCAACCTGAGGAGGTGCTCAGTGTAGGGAGGTGGTCAATTATGAAGTTCTGCTCTAGTTTTTGAATGAAATAAATGATAAAATGTTGGAAGGCCACTAGGATTATGGTGGGCATCTAGTAAGTGATCAATATTAATTCCCTATTCCCTGATATTAATCAATATTCATTCCCTTATCCTAGATTTCTGTTACTCTCTTGGTGTGACTCTTTAGAAAGCAGATATGATCTTGTTTTACAGATTGGAGAATTAACTTCCAAAGATCTCACGCTACATTGTTACATGAAATATAGAAATCAATTTTCCTAAAGATAATTCACCTGCAAGACAGTGTTGACAATTTTGGAGAAAAAGCAGTTCCTACAAAAGCCAGACAGGCCTAAGTAGTTCTTTCAGTCAATAAATATTTATTCAGTTGCTACTAAGTACTAACTACTGACCCAAAGGGACAAAAGCCCAGTCCTCATAGAAAGATGTATAGTAGACAATAACACAATAAATATTAACAGAATTCCAGGTAGCTGTAAGTTAAATAAAGAAAACTGAGACAGAATAAAGGGATAGATCATGAGGGGTGAAAGGACAAATGTTGACCTTTGAAAAGGTAACATTTAAGGCAAGTTCCGAATAAAGTGAGAGGTTACCCCATGCAGGGAGCTGGGGACACATGTTCTAGGCAGAGGGAATGGCAAGGGCAAAGGCCCTTGTGGCAGGAGAAAAAACAGGATGACTAGGATGTGGGGGGGATGGGTGGAATTTGGAGGAGGAAGCAGGAGCCAGATCAGGAAGAGCCTGGGAAGGGTTCTGTGGATAGGAAAACGTGGCTTCTGCCTTCTGAGGCCACCAGGGCTGGTGCTCTAGACATTGTGGCAATTGTACATAGAACTTTTGGCTTCTGTTCTAACTCTGGGCAATCTCTCCTGCCATTGTCTTTGCCCGCTATCTAAACTGTTCTTCAACTATGAGAATTTTACTAGCCATAGAGGCATGTTTTTGCTGTCTTGATTTTATTTTACTTTTATTATCTGATAGAAGCAGACAGTACTACTCCAAGATGCTTCCAGGAACCAGCCTGTGACAAAAGATGCATGCATTTCAGTCATCAGTCCCTCTAACATAAGTGACGCGATGGTGCTCTTTTAAATAATGGCAGGAAATTCCTGTTCAATGATTTTGCTTACATTTGGGGATACCACCATGCAGAGATTGCTGTTGTTTTTACTGTCTATTCACCTGAAACTAAACTCTGGCGGGCTTTGTGGAGCAGTTCACCAAGAAGAGGCACAGTTAGATGTAATCTTATTCCAGTCTCATGAACTGCTATGCTAAATTACTTCCTTGAAAAAATATTTTCTAAAGGGAAAAATGCAACCTGGAGCAAGTAAAACTAGGGCCTTTCAAAAGAGGCAAAAATGTGGATTGAGAGTACTGGGAAGAAAGAGAACAGAGTGAAGGGACCATGAAAAGGTGTGGAAAGTCAAATCAAGCACTAACGCACACGAATAACGTGTCTAATTGTCCTCCTGTGATTTTTCCTACCTCCATGCTTGCATGTAAAAGTTCTAAACGCTTCCAAGCAGCCATGGGAGGTGAGGCTGCTGGTTCCCGTTACTGGCAACTCAATTAAGAACAAGTCAAACCTAAACTTGAATGATGAAAGGATGAGATCAGCTGATATTGATAGAATGTAGCACAACAGCACAGGACACATTAGCCTTTGGACAAGCAATGGGGACGGAGACATTCAGTAACATTTATGGAGCACCTACAGTAAACAGTGTCCTTGAGTGTTTGGGCAAGGCTCCATGGATAGGAAAACATGGCTTCTGCCTTCTGGGACCATTCAGTATTGACTCTGAGACATTGTCAGTGCCGTTTACTTTTTCATTTCCTCTTATCTACTCTCTAGGGGGAGGGGAGGTATTCTGAATTAACCAAGGCCCAAAAAGGCTACAAATGAATCTAATTAAGGGTGGAAGTGGGGCCGGCTGGTGGAGGAATAATGAGTCTGATCTGCAGCCAAAGGCTGAATAAGCCCCAAACTCAGCCAAGCCCCCTCCCAGCTACGGCACCTTTCCTGGACCATGCGTTTTGCTTTATTAAGGGACATTCTGCTGTGATGAGCCAGCCTGGCCACAGGGTGTCACAGCTGCCCCAGGGACTCCTCAACACATTCAGAGACAAGGTCTGAAAGGTCAGACACCAGCAGCTTGTCGCCTGCATCACCAAGTGAGTCAGCCCTGAGTCAGCCCAGCTGCACAGAAATCACCCAGAATGTCACTGCTGCCGGGAATCTGACAGAACACCCACAAAATTGCTCGCTGGGCCACGAGTGGCTCTCTGTGTAGCAGGAGGGGAATCTAAATTCTGGCTGCCCCCGGGGGTGGAGGGGAGGAACTGGAGACACCCCTGTGTCTACTCAGGACTCCAGGAGCCTGGTTTATCACTGGAGGGATTTGCATCCTTTGTCTGGTGAAGGACCAGACAGGGAATCAAGAGGCAGTAATTTTGGTGCTGGCTTTGCGTCCTTCTAGTTGGTGACCTTCGGCTGCCAAATCCCCACACTTGGTTTCTTCATCTGCAAAATGAAACTAGATCCTTTCAACCCTAAGACTTTAAGGAAGGATTGGCCATGTCATATTTTGCTAGACATTTCAATTTCTCCCTCTTAGTTGGTCCTGACAGTTAGCCTATAACCCAGGAGAAATTAGCCCTTTTTGATAGACATAGAAACTGAGGATCTCTGAGACTAGCAACAGGCAATGGGAAGGGAATAGAGGAGAGACATTTCAGTCCAGATCTGCTCAGATTAATTCCGCCCTAATTAGGGTGTTAATTCAGAAGCCATGCACAAACCTCTTGAGATTTGTGGGAATGGATTTTCAGACAAGATTAAGATGAAAGGCTCCGAGAATACATTTGAATAAGACCTGGAAAAGGTAAGCTTTGGATCTTTGGGACAGAAGCTAAGAGGGCCCATGTGTGAATCAAATGTGGATAACAAAAGGGGCCTGGGAATGATAGGTAAGGGATAAACAGGGACGAAAAGCAAACTGGAATTATATTCAAACAATACGTTAAGTTTCTCCTCTGAGAAAGTTACTGTTTGGGGCAGCAGGAGCCAGCCTCCCTCAAGATGGGCAATAATGCAGCCGTGCTGATATCCAGTTCCAAAGAAGGATGAGATAGGTATAGGGAAGAACAAGCAAAGTACTGAGGAAATTCAGTGAAAAAAATAATAATACTAAAACCCCCAACAAAACCCAGTGGTGGAACTTGGAAGGCCCCACGGCAAAGGTGATGTTTCAGATGGGTCTGAAAGAATAATATGATATCAGCAGGTAATAATACAAAGGCTGAGCTAACTGGAAGAAAGATGCTCATTGTAGGAGTCAGGACAGAAAGGGTTTCCTTTGAAAAAGAATGAAGTCTGTTCTGTTGAATTTTATGGAGTGTGTAGGGGAGATTAGTCCCAGAAAAGTTCATTTGGAGTCATATTGTGTACCAAAGAGCCTTCCTCAAAGACAATTCTGTGTTTGGTGGGCAATGAGGAATGTATAAAAATTGTGAAGATTTAGAAAGACGTTTTTGGTTATTTTCTTGGGATGGCTTGGGATGGAGATGGGAGAAGGGTAGACAGGGTAAGTGGTTAGTGGAAGCATTCTTTTTTTTTTTAATTAAATCATGGCTGTGTACATTAATGCAGTCATGGGGTACATGTGCTGGTTTTATATATAATTTGAAATATTTTCATCAAACTGATTAACATAGCCTTCAAGGCATTTTCTTAGCTATTGTGTTAAGACATTTATATTCTACATTTAGAAAGATTTGCATGTACCCTTGTAAGATGCACCGTAGGTGTGGCCCCACCAATCACTATTCTATTCAACTGAGTCCTCCTGCACACTCCCCGCACATTCACTTTTCCCT
>CAUYQV010063004.1:0-29237 GCA_963574575.1 Galagoides demidoff
AGCAACCTCCAACTCCTGGGCTCAAGCGAGTCTCCTGCCTCAGCCTCCCAAGTAGCTGGGACCACAGGCGCCTGCCACAACGCCTGGCCATTTTTTGGTTGCAGCCATCATTGTTGTTTGGCGGGCCCGGGCTGGGGATTCAAACCCGCCACCTTAGGTGTACGTGGCTGGTGCCTTAGCCGATTGAGCCACAGGCACTGAGCCTTTCCCAGTTTTATTAAAAATAAATTATAGCACAATCAATTTAATTTTCAAAATAACCTGTATTTTCAGTATACTAGGTTTGATTATTTGTATAAAATACAGTAAGAATAGTTATTAGCCATCTAGGTTTTTTTTTAATAATGTTGGAACCTTTTATAAGGAATCTCATGTTAATCTTGAAAGCCTCTCATGAGCCCAGGTTTCATTTCTGTTATTAGATATCTGTACATATTGGGTAAATTTCTCTTCTCTCAAAGTCTCAAAGTAAATTGAGATTTCCAGACCTGTCAGAAAGTGACATTTTTTATTTACCACACATCAGGAACTGTTATTGATGGGGTATCTGGGCAGTTTTTCTAACGAGCTTTTTATTGGCCTTTTAAAGTTAACTTTAATTCTTTAACATAGTCCGGACACCTCTGAAAATGTCATTTTTATCAAAGCCTTGATAAAATAACTAGTATTTTTTATTGCGTCTTATAGAAGAAAATAGATTTTTATTGAACTTGTATAAAAAACTATATTGTCAATAGTTTAGGAATAAGAATTAAGAATATTTATAAATGGTTTTTAAATTCTGGAGAAATCAAGGAGAGATAAAAATTAATGTCTTCAATTGTGTTTACAAATACATATATTGCTGCAGGCTATAAACAGCTCAGAGATGGAAAAATGGTTTTCTTGCCTTGTGGACAACAGAACACAGAAAGAATCAGCAATGTTTCAAACAAAAAGTTAAAAAAAAATAAGCTCATTTTCATGTAACTGAGTTCTGTTTTGTTTAAAGTTAGATTAGTAATACACATGGACTTGTTGTTTTTTGTTGTTGTTTGTTTGTTTTGAGACAGAGTCTCAAGCTGTCCCCCTGGGTAGAGTGCTGTGGCATAACAGCTCACAGCAACCTCCAACTCCTGGGCTCAAGCGAGTCTCCTGCCTCAGCCTTCCAAGTAGCTGGGACTACAGGTGCCCGCCACAATGCCTGGCTATTTTTTGGTTGCAGTAGTCGTTGTTAGGCAGGTCTGGGCTGGATTCGAACCAGCCACCTTAGGTATATGTGGCTGGCACCTTAGCCACTTGAACCACAGGCGCAGAGCTGACTTGTTGGCTTTTTAATTAAAGTCCTGGACGTTTATTTTTAGTCTGATGGTATTTAATCTCCAAAGTTATTAGAAATTTGTATTTGAGAAAACTTGTCAGATTGTCCACTACTTTCTTTGAGGGACAAACTTTGGACTTAGTTAAACAAAAAACATTTTTTGAGAAGAATCAAAAATTATTACTGATAACATATACTAAGACAGACCAACATTTACAATATTAGAACATATACATATGTATATATAATCTATAGAAAATTAAATATAATTTTTTATTTGAAAATGTTTTTTATATAACTTTAACATATTAAATAAGCCTGACCTTTTTTTAGACTTTCAGCAGTGTTAGTATTTAAAAGTTAATTTGAGGGCAAAAAGACTAAATTTTGATTTTGGAAGGTTTGTCAAACGGTTGGACAAACATTTGTTTAAACATGATCACAAGTCTAAACGTTTTAAAGGCAATACTTAGTCACCTGTATCACATGTAAATTCTTTTACAAATTTCATTTTATGAGTTTTATTTAACCTGTACAGACAATTTACAAACATCTTAAATCTTTTGTTTTGGGCTGTAATTTACCTTTTTAAATAGTCAGTCATTTTGTATTAGGGTAAAATTTACCACCCAAGATCCTTTCTGACATGATATTATTTTTTGTTTGTTTGTTTAATTTTTTATTCCCCCCCAAAAACACTTATCATAAAACAGGATGGCAGTCTATGATAGTTAATTATTTACTTGACTAAACTGATAATTAGAAGATTTAAAAGGCAAAGATCTATTTCTTGACAAAGACTCACTTTTTCAAACATTGTAAACAGCCAAAGTATTACGTTTTACAAATGACTCAGGCATTTTATGAAACATGACTTTAAGGTTTTGAGTTATTGAAAAATGTTCTGAAACTATAACATAGGTATCATTTCTGACGTCTTTACCTTGTCCTCCTTAGTCTCACATGGGCATGTGGCATCAAAGATGACTGTTACTGACAGAATCTATTTGTGTCTTTAATTCATTCACCAGGTGCAGAGTTCAAGACAGAAAGCAGGAAGACTGGAGCATTCAGTTTCTCTCAGAATAGTTAGAGGGCAAAGTTGGAGCAGGGAAGGGGCCATGGGCTAGACCAGGCTTTGTAGCTGTTGTCCTATGCAAGGAGAACAGGTCCCTAAGCCTCATCACAGCCACCTACTTATCTGACCTCAGAACTTAGAGGCTCAAAATTGGGAACATAAGTTCATAGTGAAATCCAGCAAAATTTAGAAATATTAGAGAAGTGGCAGTTTTATAATTTTTAAACATCTGAACTTTAATAACAGGTTTAAAACTAATTTTATTTATCAAAGAATATCAAAGTCACCTGAACAAAAAGGCATTTGAGTTCTTTTCTGTTCTTCTGATAAAATACTTGATGTAAGTGCTTACTTTTTTTTTAAAGCTAATTAGAGCTCTTTTGTATATTTTCATAGTGAAATATCACAGGCACATGACATATATAGACACACAGACAGACAGACAGAAGCAAAATTTATATTTTTTGGCTTTTAAACGTATATTTTTATTTAGGCTATTAATTTTTTAATTCCTAGTTTACTTAACAGTTTACCTAGGTTTTAGTTATTTTTTAGTTAACCATTTTTACACCCTGTAAATTAGGTATATAAATGTTTTAATTACTGCTTTCAAACCCATAAATTTTATCAAGAAAAAGAACAAATAAGTATTTTAACCAGATTTGTTATTCTAAATAATGTAATGTTATTATAATAACTCAAGGATCCATTTAAAGGCCAGTTTTCTCTAACGCCAAGATGACTGGCAATGTTACAGTAAAATTTCATTACTTTTTAGTTATAGGTGGGTACCCATGCTGGGACCAGTCAAACAGAATATGCCCCAGTGGGCTGTCATTTGGGATTGAGGCCTGAGCTGCCATAATACCAACAAGATACAGAAACACCAGATTTCTCAAGAACAAAATCAGAACTGATGAGAACTAAAGTTCTCTGCATGCAACCAGAATAAAGCAGGTGGACCTTAGTGATAGATGGCAGGGGTGTGAGTGCAGAACCAGAAGACTCCCAGGAAAAACATGGCAGCGCTGCTAGGAGCATTGGAGCCCTGCACCCTCAGGCTGCCTGTCCAGGGGACTGCTAGGCTTCCCAGGCAGCACTTACGCAGCACTTACTGGAGCAGGGGTCCCTTTGAGGTTGCCAGAGATGTTCCCGGATAAATCAGGTCTAACCACTTGTCACTGTCAGCTAATATGCAGAGACAGGGATGAGTCCGCCAAACTTTATCTGTCAGAAGGCCAGGAGTTTGGAGAACAGTGAGTAGCCTTTCTAAGATTATTTTGTTCGTCTATTTTTAAAATTACTGTTTTATATATAAAAGTTTAAAGATCACACAAACCTCTATTCTAAATAATAATTGGCATATCTTGGTGACCTATTACAACATTTTAATTTACAAGTTAATTTCTTAAATCAATCCACCGAAACTACTCAAGATAGGCATCTTTAGGGTGGGAGCTAAATTTATAAAACAGTAGAAATGGGAGATGGGGTGGTGAGTCAGGGCCTAAACTGACCAGACCAGCTGTGTCATGTCTGCCTTGGCCTGACAGACTCCATCTTATTCTCACTATATGTGTTTTTACTATCACAAAGAAAAAAAATAATTTGAGAAAGGCATATTCTGGTATACATAGATCATGGTAAACAAAGAACACTTTAATGTGAATAATGAGGAAGAGTGAAGGTCTCAATTATTTCTCAATCTTGTTGTAATAAATTAGATTTCCACTCTTCGTCATTTGATCAGAAGGGGCAAGTGGTTCTTTTGAACCACAACATTTAATAATTACAAGCATCATAACATTTAACCATCAAATTTGTTAAATATATCTGTTATAGGGAATCATATTGCTTTAGTTATTGTAGATTCTAGGGACGATTTTTACTATAGGAAATTTACCTTTTTCAATATTCTTTAAACAAATCATTAGCCTTTGGATAATTAACTCACTGCTATATACATTCAGACAGTAGATGGAAAGCTAGCTAGCTAGATGATAGAGATATATTGTGTATGCATATATTTATGTTAATTTATAAGTATAATTTAGATCCTCCTAAGTGTTTCTTGTGCTGCACCATTTATTGAGATTTAAAACCACAGACTCTGGAAACAAACTGCCTAAGCTCAATTCTGATGCCATTATGTTGTAGCTCTGTTGTTCTCTTCCTTGGGCTTCAATTTTCTTATCTGTTACTTTGGTATCATAATCATACTTTATTTAGCTTTTGTGAGAAGCAATCAGAAAAATAACTGTAACACAGGGAACACTCAGTATCTGTTAGTTAATATAAATATTGTTTATGCAAAAGCTACAGGCAGTTTATGTCTAACTTTTCTCTCTAAAAGCTACTCAGAATGAAAGATGTCTTTAGCAGATTCAATGTAAATATTCTGAAAAGCCTTGTTCTACACTGTCCACTTGATAAGGTCGAAGAGTACACGAACATGCCAGTAAGTGCAAACATCAGTCATGAGTCTGCCACTTATTTTATCATTGTTCATGCAGACACATTAAATTTATTTACTCTCTGGATGTCAATGTTCAATGGATTCTACTAAAAGAAGAAATAAAATTTAAAAATGCTACAGATTACTCAGGCATTTGAGCCAAATTCCTAGGTAGAGAGGTTTGCACAACTTCAACACTATGTCCTCCCAAAATTTTTCAATAGATATATGTGTATGATTGGGTGTATAATGTAATTATATAAGTATATATATATATATAAAGTAATAATGTAATATAATTATATATAATAATGTGATATAATTTTGCATAACTATATAATGTATGTGTATTATAAGCAATGGCATTATATGTATATTTTATACAATTTAATGTATATTTTATATAATACAGGTTGAGTATCCTTTATCAGAAATTCCTGGGACCAGACACGTTTTAGATTTCACATTTTTTTTTTTTTGATTTTGGAATATTTGCATTATATACTGACTGGTTGAGCATCCCTAAACTGGAAATTTGAAATCTGAAATTGTCCAGTAAGCATTTCTTTTGAGTGTCATGTTGGCACTCAAAAATTTTTAGATTATGGAGCATGTCAGATTTCAGGTTTTCAGATTAGAGATATACCACTGCTATTTACTCTCATATTTACATATTTACATATGATATGCAAGAACAATGTGCTTATAAACATCTATATGCAGGCTATAGATCTCTGGATTGTATACTCTTTCAAGCTTTTGGATACTCAATACAAAAGTAGCAAATTATCTTCCACTTCCATACTTACCTCTCTCTCTCCCTCTCTCTCTCTCTCTCTATATATATATATATACTTACCTCTCTCTCTCCCTCTCTCTCCCTCTCTCTCTCTCTATATATATATATTTATATATATATGTATATATATATATATAAAAAACAGTTGAATAAAGAGTATCATGTTGGATGGCACCTGTGGCTCAAAGGAGTAGGGCACTGGCCCCATATGCAGGAGGTGGAGGGTTCAAACCCGGTCACAGCCAAAAACTGCCAAAAAATAAAGCGTATCATGTCAGAATTGATGGCAAAGCACGACAGGTAAAAAAAATTTTGCTCTGGGGTGGTGCTGTGCCTCAAAGGAGTGGGTGCTGGCCCTGTATGCGGGAGGTGGCAGGTTCAAACCCAGCCCTGGCCAAACATTGCAAAAAAAAAAAAATTTTGCTCTGATAACATAAAAAATTGCTGTAACTGAGTACCATATACATCACCTACACTATTTTGCACAAATTAATAACTTGAACCATGCAAATCAATGAGGTGTTCAAGTGTGATAATTCATTAATTCAAATGTAACTTGTGAAGAAACAATTTTGTGGATTGTTTTTGCTTTTTATCTACTTGGACCATAGTAAGTTTCAAGAATTTTGTCTTTTTATACCTTACACCTAAGTTGCTACAACAAAGAGCAATAATGTAAAAAACTTTTTTCCTTATATGTGGAAGGAGATATAAATATACTTTGAACATAAAATACTTGCATATAAAAATAATATTTCAAATTTTTGCACTTCTTTGCTCTAAAAGAGACAACCTATTTCTATAATTTTTATTTCTTAGCTGTTCTAAATTTTAAAAGATAAGCTATATAGGATTTGATAAAAAAAAAATACAAATTTGTCTTATCCAATACTCTCAACCAAATTAATGCATTTAAAAATTTTTAACAAGGAGAGCTATCAGCAGGTTGGCAGAATAAGAAATCCTAGACCCTCCTTTTTTCTACAGAGATATCAATTCAACAACAATATATGGAACCATTCCCTTTATGAGAAATATAGAAGCCAATCAAGAAGATCCTGCAGCCCAGGGGAATCTGAAATCAGTTACATCAAAGCCAATAGGAAAATTCATGGCATGCTTATAGCATAGTCCTTATCCTCAGCACACCACTGTGCAATCAGGAAGTAACTCTCAGCTCCCAGAGTCTCCCTGACTTACTATTCTCTGGGGGAAGGAAAGATAAGATTGGACCACACATTTGATGTTCTGCCTTTTCAGAGAATTGGCAAAGAACTGGTTTCTATCTTGTCTGTCTCCAAATAGTGATGGGACTGAGCATACTCTTGATGCCTGTGGGCCACTGAAAATTTTAAAAAGCTGGGCAACATGCTGCAGCTGCAAAGAACCTCTGGTGGAACAGACAGAGGCAGAGAGAGCTTGGCAGGCTCAGTCTCAGGAAGACAACATTCTGACTTTTCAGGGAGCTCCTAAAGGACAGATTTCCATCTTGCATGTCTGAGAGTATGGGAAAGACCTGGAATAATCTGGATGCCTGTGAGCCACTGAAAACAAAAGAGATGTAGGCAATGTACTGTTGTTCCGGAGTGTCCACACCAGCAGACAGATGGTGGTACAGCTCGGTGGCCCCACCACCACAGAGAAATAAAAGAGTGCATCCAATATTTGGGCCTTTACGCAGGGCTGCCTGATGGACTGGGTTTTGTCTAGGACTACTAGAAGCACTGATGGGACTCAGAATACTTTATATGCTGGAGCCACAAAGAATAAAAGGAGCTGGAAGTATGATACTGCTTCAGGCGACCAGTAGTACCAGAAGAAGCAAGAGCCTACAAGTTCAAACAAATAGACATCATTGCAACTCAAGTATAATAAACTAATAAAACAAAATTTTAGAAGTTTTATTTGGTGTGACTGCAAGGTAATAAATAAATCTGGATAATATAAATAAAAGGTATGAGACTATGAGTAGATGGAATCCCCAGTTAGCAAAAAATAAAATAACTGAATGTATATATTCACTAGTGGGGGTTCAAATGAAGACTTATTCAGGCAGAAGAAAGAATCAGCAAACTAGCATATAGGTCATTTAAAATTATCTAGTCAGAGAAGAAAAAACAAACAAACAAAAAAGAGTAAAGAAAGCAGAAAGGACTTAAGTGACATCATCAAGTAGACAAATATACACATTATGAGAGTCCCAGAAGAAAAAAAAATAGAATAGGGTAGAAAGGAAGCTGTTCAAATAAATAATGGCTGAAAACTTCCAAAATATGGAGGAGCAAATGGACATTCAGATTCAAGAAATCAAAAAGACCCCAAATACAACAAATCCAAATAAGTTCATACCAATATATTATAATCAAATTGCCAAAAGTCAAAGACAAGACAATATTCAAAGCAGAAAAAGCTAAGTGATACATCATGTAACAGGAAACCTACATAGGACAGTCACTTGAGTTTTCAATAGAAATTTTGCAGGCCAGAAGATATATCCCAAATTATGGAAGAAACAAACCTGCCACCCAAAAGTACAATATCCTTCAAAAAAGAAGAAATAAAGATTTTTTCATTTAAATAAAAAGTGAAGGGTTTTATCACCACAAGATGTGCCTCACAAGAAAGCTAAAAGAGGATCTTCACATTGAAACAATAACACAAAACTATATGAAAGTACAGACAATCCCTAACTTACAATAGTTCAAATTGATTTTTTGACTTTATGATAGTACGAAAATAATATATACCTTCAGTAGAAACTATACTTCTCTCACAATGCTAGACAGCAGCAATGAGCTGCAGCTCCCAGTAATCCACACGTTTTAGATCCATAATATTTTCAATTTGTGATGGGTTTATCAGGATATAACCCCAATGTAGGTGGAGGAGCATCTATAGAAGCTTGATAGCAAAGGTAAATATAAAGAGAAACAGAGAATACTGTAACACTGCAATAGTGATGTACAAATCACTTTTAACTCTGGTATAGAATTTAAAAGACAAAAGTATAACTAATAATAACTAAGAATGTGTCTCAGGCAAAGGATGCTGGGAAAACTGGATATCCACATGCAGAAGACTGAAATTAAACCTTTATTGTACACCATACACAAAAATTAAGTTAAAATAGATTAGAAACTTAAACACAAAACCTGAAACTCTAAACCTTCTAGAAGAAAACATAAGAAAAAAAGCTTCATGACATTGGTCTTGGCAATGACCCCAAAAGCACAGGCAACAAAAGCAAAAACAGACAAGTGGCACTATCAAACTAAAGGTCTTTTGCATAGCAAAGGAAACAATTCAGAGGAAGTGAAGGTATAGAAAGGCATCATACAGAAAGGTCAAAAGTATTTTTCTTTGCATATAAGGGGTTAATATTGCAAAATACATAAGGAACTCCTACAACTCAACAGCAAAGAACCAAATAACCAAATTATAAAATGGGGAAAAGATGGAATACACATCTCTTCAAAGAAGATGTAAAAATGGTCAACAGCTATATGAAAACATTGTGAACATAACTAATCATCAGAGAAATATAAATCAAAACCACAATGAGATATCACCTTACCCCTGTCAGTATGTCATTATTAAAAAAAAAAAAGGCAGTACCTGTGGCTCAAAGGAGTAGGGCGCTGGCCCCATATACCACAGGTGGCGAGTTCAAACCTAGCCCTGTCCCAAAACTACAAAAATAATAATAAGAAGAAGAAGAATAAGAATACCAAGTGTTGGTGAGTGTGGAGAATAGGGAACTCTGTTTTTTTCATGGGAAAGTACAATGTTGTGACAAATATGGAGAAATATATGGCGGCTCCTCAGAAGATTAAAATACAATTACTTCTGGGTATTCATCATTCAAAAGATATGTGCTCTGTGAACTTCACTGCAGCATTTTTCACAATAGCTAAGAGGCAGAAACAACATAAGAATCCACTGATAAAGGAATATTATTCAGCCTTAAAAAGAAGGAAATTCTGTCATGTGCTACAACACAGGTAGCTTTGAGGATATTATAAGTGAAACAAATCAATGACAGAAGGAAAAGGTACTGTATGATACCACTTATACAAGGTATCTAGAGTAGTCAGATTCATAGAAAGAGGGTAGAATAAAGGTTGTAGGGTGCAGTAGTTGGAGAAATGAAGAGTTGCTTTTCAACGGCTCTAAAATTTCAGTTATTCAAGATGAGAACGTTCTAGAGATTCCTTGTGCCACATCTGCTTATAGTTAGCAGTACTGTAATGTACACTTATAAATTTAAGAAGATAGATTTCATGTGGCTTTTTTCCGCAATTAAAAAAAATTATCACAAGAACTAAAAGAGCAATGAAGTATGACACAATAAAACAAGAGAATAAACAAAATATACATAAACATCTACAAAACTACATACTGGCTTCCAGAGCCAGGTGCTCAGTAGGCTGAGGTGAGAGGATGGGCTCATTCCAAACAGTAATGCTTCTAAAATATTTATTCAGTGAGGAGATGCATTATTTGGCAAATTTGCATACAATATTTTCTAAAGATGTGCCCCCTTTCAGCAAACCACGTCTTTTCTTTCCAAAGAGATTTCCTAAAATCTGTTACCTTGCACATATCTGTAGCAACATGAATCCATTTCATTTACAAAAACAAAGGCAAAATTCGAGGTTTAATACATACTGGCTTTTTTCATTTCAATAAATAAAGATGCCTTTTTTCAATTCTGAAATTTTATTCTTCTCGGAGGCTTTTGTGAAAAGTGGGAAAATATTTGTTTTGCATTGTGAGATGGCAATGATTTTGAATTTATACATAAACGCCTTCAAGATGTATACTGTGACTATATTTATAAAACCGCAAAACATCAATCTTTAACTTAATAGAGAAACTATTCCAGTATTTCACTGTGTTCTCCATACTTTCCTGTGCAACCGTTGAAGTGTTCCTTCTTTTATCTTCTGTTGAAATGTTTTATGGAGATTAAAGCTTAACTTCAGGACTTCAGAGTAAGCAACGGAGAATGAAATAGCTTGGAAGAGATAGAGATGTGCAAAACCATAAGCTATTTCTACAGATGCATGGCAAAGCAGAGTCCCGAAAATTGAAGTTGAATGCGGTAACTTCTTAAGAGACACAGTAGAGTTTTTCCTTCTACAATGCACACATTCAACTTCTTTTAGAAGATGTTCTTTAAAAGAATTCTGGTGGCAGAAAAAATTATTTGAAACTTGGAAATAAGGCAAAAATAGGGGCAGCACAGCCACCCAATATCACACAGCAGTGAAGGCCATCCAAAGATTATGTAAAGGCACGGATTTAGTTCATTTTAAATGTGTTTAATACATGTATGTGTATGTATAAGAATAAACGAGTCGAATAAAATTAAGTTTATGATGATTGTTTTAATCTTTTCTTGAAAGAATGGAATTCACCGATTAGAAACTTAGACTGCCAGTTGTTAAAGGATATTGGGAAAACATTCATATGGAAATAAATTCTGTTTTCTTTTTGCCCGAGGGAATTGATAGTTTTATATTTCTCCTGACAAATCCTATATACTCTTAAAAATGCGCATATCAGCCAGAAAGTTCTGTCCTTTGAGAATAAAACCTAATTGGATTAAATTCACATTCTCTCCGGAGATTCCTGTGAAGAGGATAGCTTACAATTCTTGACCCCTCTAAACTCGGAATTTAGATAGATAGATAGATAGAGAGAGAGAGAGAGAGAGAGAGAGAGATTCAGCAATTGACACAGTTCCTCCCCATCTAACTTTATCAGGGTGGGAGGCATTTCTTTCTTATTCAACAGATAGTATGTTCTTATATACAACCTATTACACACTTGCAAGACAGAAATGGATTGTACTATTTTACTAATAATGCTTTGGACTCTTTTTCATTTGAAGAAATGATTAATCCTTTCAACCTAAAAGGCATAACAAGGAAGTAAAAACAGAAGAAATTTGATGGAAGATGAGTTAAAATAATTCATACCTTAATATAAGCATTTATGAAACTTGTGTAATGTGCTAATATTATTTGACAGGAATCATTTAGTTCTGCACTTGCCATTGATTACATTAATGTTCTCTACAGCTTTTTAAATCTCTCAATGTACTTCTAAATATAAACCTACTAAATAATGAATATTAGGATTTAATATTCATGTTCCATGTCTTTCATCTCTTCCCCAAATTAGGCCTTGAAATCAACTTGTCTCTTTAGAAACTATTATTGAAAAGTTAAAAAAAAAAACTGACTACATTAAATAAATTGATTTTTCTTTTGAAATAAAAAAGGTCAATCTGCTTAAAATTTTACGTTTACATCTTTATAATCCTATAATGATAGAATTTTCCAAGTGAATATAACAAAACGCAGAAAATAGAGAAGTCTTAACTAAATGGAAAGAATGATATAGTTTTTAAAAGTGAATTTTATATAAATACAGGAATTTTATCTTCCATCTAACTTACAGTACTCTCCCTGTTATCCAGTATCCATGGGGACTGGTAGATTCTGAAGAAATGTAGTTTCTGGTTGCTTGGGAGTTACTATTATGTGGCTCAGTGAGTAGGGTGCCAGCCCCATATACAGAGGGTGGTGGTTTTGAATCTGGCCCCAGCCAAATTGCAACCAAAAAAAAAAAAAAGAGGCCTAACTCATTCTGTACCCCATACTGGACCATACCATACCATGCACTCTGTGTTCCCTTGATATTAATATTGAAATACACTCATAAAAGCAATTTTTGGCTTCACTGTAGCACAGTTGTACTATACTACGCCAATCAATGTATACACAATGTACACACCAATGCCTATACAGAAATAAAAGTCTCACAGCATTAAGCAGATATAATTTACATAACTGGGGAAGAATACCAAGCTTGTGGGACTACAAGTCCCAGTAAACGATATCACAGTATTGTACGTGCAGTGCAATAACACACTCTGTTCTTTAACCCATATTAGTAGAGGCACTATAGCGACACAGTACAGTATGCACAGAATATGACCAGTTAGAAATCCACTTATAGTCAGATAAATATCCCTGTACGGTATAATCAAAATGTCCCACAAAATCACAGGGCAGTATAATGGCAGCAGCCAAAGGAAATTCCATAGCTAATTGTGACTAGCCAGGTAAGCAGTAGAGGTCCTGAATATAGACATTTTAGCGTACTGAGAACACACGGGAGCCACCGGAGGGATGCATGAAGCCTCAGCTTACTGACAGCACCGTGTACCAAGTTTAAACTCTGATTTTTTTCCCCCTTCAGTCATGTGCCAGTTGCTTAAGTTCAGGATACCAAAGAGTTTACTGCATGAATATTTTATTATGTCCCACAGCTGACAATTTGGTTTAAAATTTTTAATATTATAATAATAGTTGTATAATTAAAATACCATAAGAAAAAGTTCTTCACACAGCCTTTTTCATTAATTATTTATACTTGACCCACAATTATTATCCTTATCTATGGGGTACAATGTGAGGTTTCAACGCATGTATATATCGTATAATGATCACGTCAGTGTAGTTACCATATCTATCACTTTAAACATTTATCATTTCCTTGTGGTGACAGCATTCAAAATCTTCTCTTCTAGCTATCTTGAAATATAAACAATACTGCCATTTGCTATAGTCACCCTACTGTGTAATAAAGCACAAGAATTTATTCTTCCTGTGTGCCTGTAACTTTGTACCCAATGACGAACCTCTTCCATTGCGCTTCTCCCCCTACCCTTCCCAGACTTTGGTATTTACTACTCTACTCTCTACTTCTATGAAATCAACTATTTTAGATTCCACACACGAATGAAATCATGAGGTATTTGTCTTTCTGTATGTGGCTTATTTCACTTAACATAATATCCTCCAAGGTTCATCTATGTTACCATTTCATTCTGTTTTATGGCTGAATAGAATTCCATTGCGTGTGTGTATGTGCACATTTTCTTTATCTACTCATCTGTAGATAGCCATTTAGGTCAACTCTAAATCTCAGCTATTGTGAATAGTGCTACAATTAACATGAGAGTACAGATATCTCTTCAACATTACTAATTTCATTTTCCTTAGATACATACTTAATAATGGGATTGCTGGATCATACGGTAATTCTATTTTTAATTCTTTGAGGAATCGCCATACTTCCCTAGTGGCTGTACTAATTTACATTTCCAACAACAGTGTGTAAGAGTTCCTCGTTCTCCATACCTTCTCCAGTATTAGTATTTGGTGTCTTTTTGATAACAGTCATTCTGACTGTGATGAAGTGGTACTCATTATAGTTTTAACTTGCATTTTCCTGATGATTAGCAATGTTGAGTTTGGGGGGTTTATATATATCTGTCGGCCATTTGTACATCTTCTTTTGAAAAATGTCTATAGACATTTTAGCAATAGTAATTCTTCTAATCTATAAATATGGAATATCTTTTCATTTATTTGTGTTCTCTTCAATTTCCTCCATCAGTGTTTTATAGTTTTCATTGTAGAGATCTTTCACCTCCTTGGTTAAGTTTATACCTAAGTATATTTTTTTGTAGCGATTTTAAAACAAATTGTTTTGTTGATTTCTTTTTCAGATAATTTACTATTGGGGTAGAGAAACACTACTAATTTTTAACTTTACTCCTACGCTCACTTCACAGTTGGCAAATAGTTTTCCTATTCATTGTCTCAATTTTTAGCCACATAAGCTGCCCATTAGATAGTCTGGACAGATAAAATTGTCACCGTTTTTAGATTCTGGATAAATAAGTTCAGATACAAAATTCAGAAATGACTTACCTCAAGGTAACTAAGTAATCAAGTAGCAGAGCTCGAACTTACTCTCCAGTTCAGATCTTGAATAGAAGGCCCTGGAACACATAATTTATGTTTAGAAATGTTTTGTTATAAACATCACATTCTTTAAAGTATTGGTCAATTTGTATCTCTCCTAATTTATTAAAGCATGCAATTCTTCTATTTTATGCAATTTACTAAAAATATTTCATAAGCAATAACAAAGATTTTATATGGAGTCAAACTGTTCTATTTCACTTATGCTTGGAAATATGAGCAGCTGTTTGAATGTACAGTTGAAAAATTTCAATCTGTGTATAAGGGAGAATTCTGGTGATTCCAAGGATGAGGGAATTAAATCAATTTACCTTTGCAAAGGGAAACTGCTCTGGGAATTATTTAACGTGGTTAAATTGCATAGCTTTCCCTTCGCAAGCTGTCAACAATAAAGAGATTAAGACTTCATTTGCATGCTTTATCTTTAATGCAAAATGACAGTAATTGACATTTGAAAACTGTATGGTACCAGTATTCTACAAGACACAAGCAGAAACTTGTACAGCTTTGGAGTCTAGCTTCTGCATATATTTGCCTCTCTTGTTTATTACAAGATCTGGTGTGCTTTTAGTAGTTGAATCTTTAAAATATTATTCCTTCTATTAGAATGCAAAAACCCTGCTTGTGATGATACTATAAAAATCGACTTTTCAGAGTACATATTTTCAGGGCACAGAGTGCATATTTTTTTTTGACTCTCAGCCCTCCTTTAAGACTAAAAAAGCCAGTAATCTCAAAGTGTAACATTCTATGAATCAGTTACTCATTTGCATAATTTACATTCCAGTGCAAAGCATGAGGCCCTGACCCAGATTATCAAAGTAAATTGTTAGCAAGCCAATAAAATATTGAGCAGATGGATGTCATTTTTCAAAATTAGACTTTCTTTAACAATAATCATTCTTGATGTTCGAAGATAATAAGAATCAGTAGGAAGAATTCATCAGGCATTTCTTTATGTAAATACGGATATAGCTTACATAGAAGCCTAAGGATGATTGACAAAGAGCAGAAAAATCCTTCCTCATTTCACAAAAGGAATTTGAGTATAAATGTATAGGGTAAAATAGTTCCTTGAAGTCCAAGAAGATAATATATTCCTCTCTACTAAGCATGTTATAGCATACCTCCTTCTTACCCTGTGAGTCTGGGAAATTTTCCTGCTCATTCCCAGTTCCTATATATTGTATTTTAGAAGGCAAAAAGAAGATCATCATATTTTATAAAGAATAAGCTGCCTCTTCAATTAATGCCCCATGCTAAATTTGAAATCTACATCCTACACACCACTCTGGTTACAAAATAATTAATTCGATTCAGATGTTTAATTAAGCATGACAAGGAGGCTTCAGTTTTAAGTTAAGAGGAGGAAAAAAATGAAAGAGTTGCCTTGGAAAAGCCTAAAGCATATTTTGCAGAGCATCTTGGAACAAACAGTTTTAAGTAAAAGACTTAGCCTATTCCTTTGATGACTTCATTAACAAGTCAAAATCTTCAGACCCACGAGGCCTATGACAGAGAATACTCGAGTAGCTAGATGTAGGACACATAGAATTTGGACGTTTTGATCAAGTTGTAATAAATATCTTTAATTAAATAGGCTTTGCCTGGAGAACTAAATGAAAGGAAAAAAGAGTTCCTCTTATTTTTTCAACCATTGTTTCCTCATTCTATGTTAACTGAAAGGACATTTTGTTTATAGATATGATTATGACTTCCATAAACAGCAAATACATCCATATTCACTTCATTTGCGCCTTATTATGTTTTACAAACTCTCTTCATTGATGTTCACAACTACGTTAAAATCTAAATCTCCACGTTTCCCCCTTTACTAACACTATATTTAATTGGAAGCAAAAGAACAAAAAGGTAGAGCTTATGATAATTTACTTGATTCTCAATTTTGGGGATGAGTTTACATCTGTACTCACATAGATCAGGGAGAAATCAGTGAAAATTCACAGAAACACCATAAATGTAAACTTGAATTTTAAAAAACGCAATATTCATTAGACAACCCGACTTTTTTTTTCTATTTTCTTAAAATTTTCATTTACAAGAATATTTCCTGCAGAAGTACAGTCTCTATTAATAAATTGGGAAATGTCAAATTGGCTGACAAATGTTCTCATCTCCCAGATTTACAGCAATATCTATGCTCAGGGTTAAAAGAGACTTTTTAACAGGCAGCAGCTTTACACAAATCTTTACAAATTAATCATGGATACCAAGTCAGAAACTGAACTTCGTTTCAGTTACATTCAGCTGAGGGAAGGGAGGGAAATCCTCGGTAGACGTTTAAGACACAGTGTTGAAATCTCAGGGTCAGGAGAGATGTTTCAAATCCCAGAGTTCCTGAGTTTCTCACAAGCTGTATGTCCCCAATCCAGTCCTCTGAAGGCCAATGAAAAGCCACTGTTACTAAAGGCAAAATGTTGTATCTACTGTCTGATACCCAATAGAAAAAAATCTCACTACTATTGTTCTACTGCCAAAGTGATTCTTAATTTAAAAGTGGGTTTTGTGGCTGTCCTCTAGCTTCAAAGATGTGTGAAGATTTGAACCTAGTCCATTAACTCAAGGAATTTATGAATGCACGCTGGATTCTAGAAAGGGATCCTGAATACTGTGAGCTAGCACAAGCATCTACATCTCATTGTCAAGATGGTTTACTGACTGATGAGTAGTTAGTACTGGTGAGTAATTAGTATTGATTTCACAAATCCCAAGATCACCGTTATGTCATTGGTATGCATGCTATGTTGCTGCCTATCTGTATCCCTCCTTTAGACTAAGTAAACTTGATGCTGGGTAAAGTCTAATGAATCTCCTGAGTTTCACTGTCAATTCTAACTTAGATCACTCCCTCTAGTTGATATATATGGACACTATACACTTCTATTTCATTGAATTTCTACTTCATGTCCAAAGTATACCTTTGTCTTTCCTGTTAGGTTCTAGTTTTCTTCAATTTCTCTTGCTTTTCTTTTGGTTGTACTTGAAAAGCCTCTGCTCCTACTCCCATACCCTGGGCATGTAACTTTAGCAATGAGATGAACAGACCAAAACTGTTAGACTGACAAAGATCTGGATTTGCATGCTAGCTCTGCCACTCAAGGGAAGTTTAGTCAACCTCTCGGAGCTTCAGTCTCTTGTTGGTGTATGGGTCTTACATATCTCACAATGTTATTTAAATTATATTGCATATATGAAGTTATTTTAGGTGTGTGAATGGATTAATGAATGATAACAAACTTAGTAAATATGCTCTCATGAACTTACATATTGCAAAAGTTAAGAGTAACTGCCATCTATCTTCGTACCTAACAATACCTGCGGTGGAGAAGCCCCGCATATATTAAGGGCATATACTATGCCAAATATTTACATCAATTATACTACAAACTGTCAAGGGAGACATTATATTCATTTTACCTAGGCAAATTAGAATCTCTGAGTTGCTTTTAGTAATCTGATCTTTATTAAATATAATTGCTAGGAATCAAGAATATTTTATGAATTTTATCGAGTATTGTATCAACATAATCATATTTAATTTTCAAAACAACTCTATAAGTACTCTTATCCCCTTGCATAGGTGAAAGAAATAGAAATGTAGAAAAATTATTAGCATGTGATAAAGCAAGATTAAAATCCCAGTTCATCTGACTCTAAAGTGTATAATCTTTCAATTAATCTTACTGCTAATGAATTCAGTGTCTAGAACACAATATATAAATAATATATATTTGATGGATGAATATATAATACTTTTATAGTTTGCTCCTTTGGGTTAATATCACTTTATTCTCACCCTCTATTGGGAGTGCCCCTATCCATAAGCCTGTGGATAACACGCAAATATCTGGCTAATATTCTAACAATTTTATATTAATATCATTTATGATAAAGAATTTGCAACACCTGGAGCCCCTAAAATTAGAATACACTTCAGAATGTCCTGTTTTCCCAAGGCCAGATATAACAAAGGAAAAGTATTCTGATTTCACAGATAAGATTTTTTAAATGCTTCTTTTAGTAGAAATGGAACTGCTAGTTTATTAAATTATATAAAGGGACTCTGCTACAACATTGATTATAATCTCTTGAAGGGTAACATAATTAGAATATTGTAAGTAAAATAGGATAGTAGACAATTACATTACAGGAAAGAGTGGGATGATAGAAAGTACAATTCCCTTGATTGGCATAGAAAAAGCTGAATGATGTAGCAAAGCCAAAGATAGATTATTTTTTTAAAAAAGACCTTATAAGACAAAGGAAAAAATGCCATTTGTCATAGATTGAATGGTGTCTCCCCAAAAGATATGTTGAAGTCCTAACCCCAAGCACCTTTGAATGTGACCTTATTTGGAAATAAAGTTTTTGTAGATGTAATCACGTTAAGATAACTCATTCATCAGGATGGGCTTTAATCCAATATTGTCGGTCCCTGGGCTTGGGCACCACCTCCTTGCACTCAGCAATAGAGTACAGCCACACTCATAAAGAACAGGTCCTCTATGCACTCCAGGGCTGCTATGCCAAATGGGAGGAACTTCCTGCCTCATCTCCCAGCTTCTCTCCTTGATAGGATGGAAGACTAAGGGGTATGGCTAAGAGTGGAGAGTAGGAACCAAGTCATGGCTGGGGGGCTGTTACCCAGTCAGCACAAATAATGAGGGGGCCCCTAGTGACCTTACACTGAGCTGGCCTATTGTATAATTAAAAGTGCAAATTTAGACCCCCATGGGTTCTTCAGGAAGGTTGGGAGAAGGCACCTGTGTTTTTTAAGAAGTTTATTGTATAACTCCTATCTGTCAATTACCCCAAAGGCAGGAGGTGACAGCCCATCCTGCTGGGGGAAGGTGGGACACACTAGGTAACTTAGTTAGCTTATAAAAGATGGTGTGTGTTCAGACGTTGGGGTCTCTTCTCTGCTTGTGAACAGGGACCAGTGTAACTCTTCAATAATCTCCTTGCAGTTTGTTTGCCTTTGTTCTGCAGTAAATGTGTGTGTGATAGTGATCATCTTGTATTTGTGATCGCTCTGTCATTGGCTAGGCACCAGCGCTCATTCTTAGCACTAGGAGCCAAGAACAGGGAACATCCACCTCCAGAGGTACCTAGCAATATGACTAGTGTACTTTTAAGAAGAGGAAAATCTGTGCGCGCACACACACAAAGGCGAATACTATTTGAAGACAAAGAAAGATGATGAGAAAATACAGCCACGTGAAGACAGAGGCAGAGAAGGAATACCTACAGCTACCAGAAGCTGGGAGAGGAAAGGAGGAACCCTCCCCCCAGAGGTTTCAGATGCAGTGTGGCCTTGCCAACACCTTCATTTCCAACATCTGGCCTCCAGAATTGTAAGACAATAAATTGTGCTTCTTTTAAGGCACCCAATTTGTGGTACTTTCTTATAGCAACCCTAGGACACTAACACAATATTTTTGTTGGAAAAAAGAATCTCCACACACTCAACTTTTCATAGGTCATAGAATATACAAAGTTGTTTTAGAATGACAAGTTGTGTGAAACTCTCAATTTTCACTCTGCAAATATCTTAACATGGGTATGTTCTCATTCTTGACAAAGATTTGAAGTGAGAATGAAATTTTTTTCACTGGTTTATAAATCCATAATACCATTTTTCTTTGTCTTCAATGATACACACATTCTTTTTTCTCGTTGCTCTGTTTGTTCAAATATTGATATACTAAAAGCAAAGAAAGATTGAGCTAGCCTGTATTTTCTTCTGAATTACCAAGGTTAGTTGAGGCCTCAGCCTCATTTATTTGATGATTACTTTAAATGTATACTTTAATGCAGGGTCCAGGCCAGAGAATACCACCAGAATACAGCAGCATAAAAAGCACGAATAACTTATTTGTTTAAACGACTTATTGCTGTATAACAAATTAGCGCAAAACTTAATGGCTTAAACCAATAACACACATTATCTCAAAGTTAGATAATGTGTGTTATCTAAACATGACTTAACTGGATCCTTTGGCATTAGATTTCTCTCAAAGCTACAGTCATCTACAGACTCAGTTGGGAAGGATCTGCTTCTCAGCTAATTTAAGTAGCTGTTGGCAGGATTAAGTTCCTTGACAGCTATGGGATCGAAGCTGTAGTTCCTCATGAGTTGTTGGCCAGAGGTCTCCCTGGTTTCCTTGACATATGAATCTCTCATTAGATCATCTTATAACATGACAGCTTACTTTATTATCAAGTGAGGGGGCAGAAGAAAATACCAGCAAAAAAGACAGCTCCTGTAAGATGCAATCTTTTGTAACCTGATCAGACAAGTGATATGTCACCATTTTGCCATAATTTACTCAATAGAAGGAAATCACCAGGTAAAACCCATTTCAAGGGATGAAGAATACACAAGGTCATGAATACCCGGAAATGTAGATCACTGGGACTCACATCAGAAGCTGCCTGCAATATTACTGCATGACCAAATGATAAATATGCCCAATGTGATTAAATAACATACTTACTCATTGAAATAAAAAATAAACAATAATAGCTTTTCATAAGCTGGAATCAATAAGTAGATATAATTTTCTCATAAAAATCATTTTCAATCAATAATAAATGACATAAATTATAGTGAAGAGTTGAGAGTAAAGAATTACAAGGTAGTATTTTAGTAAATTCCCGTATCATTGTCAAGTTATTTCACTGACAGTTTTTATATTCTGTATTAGATGAGAGAAGAAGCTTTGAAGTCATACATAAATGAGGTCAAGGCCAGGGTCAACCATTACTTACTAGTTATGTTTTCATTTGTAAAGTAAGGGTACTGATACCTGTACATCAAATATTTAAATCTGATGTTACATATAAAGTGTGTATCCTGCGTATATTATTTATTTTATGAGTTTTATTGTTTGCTCTGTGATAAAAGAGTTGGGAGAAAGGAGAAAGAGAGTTATTTAGAGCAGAAGAAGGGATGTTTTAATATCAGTT
The DNA here is from genome assembly GCA_963574575.1 of Galagoides demidoff. NCBI lineage: Eukaryota > Metazoa > Chordata > Mammalia > Primates > Galagidae > Galagoides > Galagoides demidoff. The sequence continues at coordinate 21,469 of CAUYQV010063004.1, forward strand.
GTTAATGTCAAAAGTAACAATGGGCAGAGATAAAAGCCTCATTTATGTCAAAGATACAAAAAGAAATCAATGAATAACAAAATGAGGGTCAAAGTAAGTACAGGGAATAAAGTTGGGCAGTAGAAAGTGCACTTGAGTGTAAAGAGAAGAGATCATGAAATTTGGTACTGATTCACCAAAACAATTTGTAAAAGAACAGCATTGGAGAAACAGTGCTTCAGATTTCAAAACATACCACAAAGCTTCACCCATTTACATAAAGGAGTGCTGCTATTAATTTAGACACATAGATCAAGAGAACAGAATGGAAACTCCTGAAATAAAATCCATTACATATTTAAACCTTTCTTTTTTGAAAATGTTGCCAAAGAAATTCAATGAGGAGTGGGTAGTGTTTTCCAAAAACAATTGTCCCACTTGAATATTCAGGAACAGAAAGATGAATATAGACAGTTCACCCTGACAAATTATTGACTCAGAATGGATCACAGAAATGAATAGAAAAAAAAATCTATAAAAAGTTAAATCACTGAGTAAACACCTGTGATCTTGGGATATTCAGAAAGCCTTTGAATAAGATTTAAAAAGTACAAATAAAAAGTTAAACCATACTTCCTCAAAATTAAAAACTTTTGAGTTGTGGCTCGGCACCCATAGCTCGGTGGGTAAGGCCCCAGCCACATACACGGTGGCTGGTGGGTTCTACTCTGGCCTGGATCTGCTAAACAACAATGACAACTGCAACCAAAAAATAGCCAGGTGTTGTGGCGGGCGCCTGTAGTCCCAGCTACTTGGGAGGCTGAGGCAAGAGGATCGTCTAAGCCCAAGAGCTGGAGGTTGCTGAGCTGTGATGCCACAGCACTCTACCAAGGACAATAAAGTGAGACTCTGTCTCTATTAAAAAAAAAAGTCTGAACTAAGTTCAAAGATAAGAAACACACTGGAAAAAATATTTAGAAATCACATAATAGGTAAAAAAAAAAAAAGTGAATTCAGACTATATAAAGATTACTTTTAAATGAGAAAGTGGAACATAACCAAATTTTAAAAATCAGTAAAAGCTGAAGAGACATTTCATAAAAACACAAATGTGAATGACAAAGAAGTACATGAAAAGATGCCAAAAACATTACTTAATAAGAAATTCAAAATAAAATGAAATGAATGCAACATTTTTGCTCTGAAGAGCTGCTCTAATAGAAAACACAAGACATAACAAGTATGATCAAAGATGTGGAGTCACTGGGTCCCTTTCACGTTGGTGATGGGAATGTAAAATTTTATAGCTATTACGGAAAACAGTTTGGCAATTTCTAATAATGATTTCTGACAAAGCACAGCAAAAGCAGGCTTAGTAAATAACACAAAAGAAATGAAGACTTATATTTACTCACTAACGGATATCAAAGGTCATGGCAGTATTATTCACAGCATCAAATAAATGGAAAGAAACAAATGCCATTCAACCAGAACTTAAATACTAAAGTTTTAAAAGGTACATCCATACAGTGGAATACAATTCCGCAGAATTCAAGTTTGTGTTCATGGTTTAGAAGTTTCGACATTGTTAAAATACCAATAGAATTGCATAAATCTACAGATTCAAAATCATCACTATTAAAATCCCATTTGATATTTTGGGAAAAATTGACAATCAAATTCTAAAATTAATACGGCAATACGAAGGTCCCAGAAAAACCTAAAGAAACAGGAAAGTGAGAGAACAAATTCTTTTCAACTTCAAAACTTACTATAAGCCTACAGTAATGTAAAGAGTGTGAAGCTGGGCACAGTGGCTCATGCCTGTAACCCCAGTATTTTGGGAGGCTGAGGTGGAAGTATTACTTGAGACCAGGAGTTTGAGACTAGTCTAGGCTATCAAGAGAGACCCTGTCTCTAAAAAAAAGTTTTGAAAATTATCCAGGGGTGGTGGCATGCCTGTAGTCCTAGCTACCTGGGAGGCTGAGGCATTTGAGGTTACAGTGAGATGTGATCATGCCCCTGCACTCCAGACTTGGTTCTTAAAGAAATGATGTCTAATATTTCCATTGCAGATTCTACATAATTATTTTCATTTTTTTCTCAAGTCATTTCAAGCCCCTGAAATAAACTGCCTCTCCACTCAAAATCTGGTTATATCCACATTTCAGTTATCTTCATAAAGACACGACTCAAACTACTGCTGATTTTCTTCTTACAGTTAGATTCTCGTTTTTTAATTGTTTTGCATTCACACCTTTCTGATTATTTCACCTTTGCTCATACTTTCTGCCATGAAGCCTTGTTCTGCTGCTTTCTTTCTCTGTCAACACATAGTTCACTACAACTCAAGATTCTAGGGACTAGGCACAGGGGCTCTCACCTGTAGTCCTAGCCCCTCCCAGCCCTTCTGGAGGCCAAGGTAGGAGGATCCCTGGAGGCCAGGAGTTTGAAATCAGCCTGGGCAATGAAGGGAGACCTCAGCTCTACAAAAAATAGAAAAATCGGGTAGGCCTGGTGGGTTATGCCTATAGTCCCAGCTACTCTGGAGGCTGAGGTAGGAGGATGGAATGCGCCTGGGAATTGGAGGTAGCAGTGACTGATGATCACAACAATATACTCTCTCTAGTCTAGAGGACAGAGCAAGACCTTGTCCCACAAAAAAAAAAAAAATGAAATTTTCTTAGAACTGCCTTTATATATGATGCACAATCCACATGCCTGTGTGTCTAATAAACAATCTTTTTTTACACAAAATAAAATATGTAAAACATACAAATAATTAGAAAATAATGTTTTATGCAAATAAAGTATAATTTGTTCACATAGTATTTTCATCATGTTCACTGTTTCCAAATACGAATGAGCTACTTCTAACTCATTATCAGTATCTATAAAGCATACAGGAGATACTCTATTTAGAAATTTGGAAATATTATTCCTTGATCATGGCCTTGAGGAGGGAGAATTTCTGATCTTTATGGGTTGCATTTTTGATCTTTTCAAGTTCGTACAACTAAAGATTTTATAACTTTTAAATACAAGAGGATTTGTGAAGCACTGGAGAAGGATTTGAATTTAATCTGAAAATCTCTATAAGAACAAAAATAATTTTTTAAGTCTTTGAATTTTACTGAATACAAGAGGTGTATATATGCTATATCAATGCCTTTCTATATCTATTGGCGTTTTTGCTTATTTTGCTGTCCCTGAACAGATGAATAATGTTTAATAATCCTCTAACTCTATTTGAAATTGCTAATACTTGCTAATCTGCAAGGCTAAAATACTAAAATCCTTTGATACCATTATGAAAAAAATAATTTTTAAAAGAATGTACCGAGATGCCAGCAATATGCCTTTACCCTTGAAATGACATCCACTAGAAATTCCAAACATCAGAAATGTCTGCTTATATTTTTCTTACAAATTCATTTAAGGCCTAACTCATTCACATTCATTTTTCTCATTCTGGAGTATTCAACAACAGAGCTTCTAGATCGGTGGAGGCCACAGATAGATCCTTTCCTTTCCAACTCCAGTGCATTTTCCTGCTTGACTTAAGTCAATCCATTGGAAGCAGAAAATCACTGTTTTGTGGAGGTTTCCTGAATAGAGGCCATTTCAGAGCTTTTTGAAATGGTCTGCAAACAGGGGTGGAAAACCAAGACCAAGTAAGGAAACCACTATTGCTTGTAGCTAGCCACACCTTCCGCTTAAAACACCCAAACCACAACTGCGTGAATAACATTTTCCCACAAGCTATAAGCCTAAGTAAACAAAGCCCAGGTGGACAAAGGTAAAGTGGAAATAATGCTATTCAAATCTAGATGAAGATTAACTTTTCTACTACACAAGTCAATGTACCATAATTTAACACCAAAGTGCTTCTTAAACGGTTTTATTATAATCTTATGCTAAGTAGGCCTTTCAACGGATCTAGTTTTCTTCCCCATCAAGAACTGCACAGTATTTTAAAACATGTCAATAACTTTCCTGAATTTACTACTTGAAAAATCACCTTTTCATCATGTCTTGTATTAATAAACGGTGAGCACCCCTGGTCCTTCCTGCATGTCTTCCTTTGTGAGTGCACATTATTTTGAGTTCTGGGCATAGAGGTGGTTGAACAGTTTATTCCCTTCTGTTCAAGGTTTAACACTAGCTCAATTGATGTGGTTTTGCATTACTCACTCATAAACGTTTTCCCAAATTTGATGTGAAAGTGATATAAAATGGTTAAGGCAAAAGAAGCAAAGATGTTTGGGTCAATGCAATGTTGTTTTAAACGCTCTCTGCAAAAGCAGCTGCCAGCTAACAGATGATAGCTATTTAGAGTTTTATGTCATCATTAAATTAATGAAAATACACAACCCCCCCCCACACACACACACAAACAAGCAAGCACAAGGTAAGTTGATTTGAAATTACTCTTACAAGCACAGGGGTCTTGCTTGAAACATAAATGAGAAGCTATTGTAAATGCAGAGTGGTAATCTCAAAATAATAGATTATCTGATCTTGACAGACATCATTCTTGACATAAAGAAAGGAATTTAGAATGTTAATGAGGTAAAACTGACATGTGAATTAATCTAATAACTTGCAGTCAAGGGAAGTTACCCTCTACATTCAAGTTCTTTCCACTAATATTCTACAAAACTCTAAAATAAGATAGTTCTAAAATACTTTCAGTTTTTTTTTTTGTAAAGGAGTATTCTCAAAATACCATATATAACCATATTGAAAAATCAGATTTTCCATTCTGGTATTGTTGAAGTTGTGGAATGTCTTTAGTTACTTGACTCACATGGATGTCCACATTTTTATTTCATGTACTTTAACAATATTACATCATGACTCAAGAATGTACACTTGTATTCCTTAAATTTATGCAAATAAAACATTTTTTTACAGGGACAAATTCATGCCAGGCTCACGCCTTATAATCCTAGCACTCTGGAAGGCTAAGGCAGGTGGATTGCTTGAGCTCAAGAGTTCAAGACCAGCCTCAGCAAAAGCAAGACCCCGTCTCTACTAAAAATAGAAAAACTGAGGCAGGAGGATCACTTGAGCCCAGGAGTTTAAAGTTGCTGTGAGCTATAATGACCCCATGGCACTCTACAGAGGGCGGCAGAGTAAGAGTCTGTCTCAAATTTAAAAAAGAAAAAAAGAAGAAGAATATCACAAGAAAATATTCTTCCTGGAATGTTTTCCTGTCTTACCTCATTTTGACTTACTTAACACCTTGGAGGTACTCCCCATGGTTCTGAGGATCATAGAGGTAGTCACCAATGAGGTATGTAGCACTTTTTCTAGGACCAGTTCGTGAACTTAATTGTCTGACCTCATATCCACATTTTAGATTTCAGCTCAAATCTAACGTCTTCGAGGAAAGCTTTCCCAACACATCCTTTCCCTAACCAGGTTGAGTGCCCCAGTGTGTTAGGTAGGGTCCAGTAGAAGGAATTGAATAGAGGAGGCCAGTTATAAAGGTATTAGATTACTGGAAAGAATAAAGAGAAGATGGGACAGGGGAACTGGCAACTGCAGGAATCTGCACCATGACTAAACCTGGAGTAAATAAAATCTAGGGAAGAAACTATTTTATCATATGTCAAGAGTTGGAGCCACCGAGTGCCTTAAACCACAGAAGTAGAAGCTGCTGAGTTGAAGGTATAAACAAGGGGACAGAGCCACTGCCAAGTTACTCTCCTGAAGCAAAGAAAGAATTACCTTGGTCTATCTCTTCCTTGGACCTCCAATCTTCCGTCCATGTTCTCCATTAGGCAAACCTACAAGGAAAGGAACATTTGTGATGTTATTTGCAGAATCAACCCTTGTCATATAAAACAGAGCAAGGAAGAGGAGAGAATGGATTTGAAACCAAACAGACAACTAACTGCCATGCCCAGTAATATATGTGCAAATATTCTCTAATTCTCTTATCTCACAACTCTTCATGATTAATGTCTGTTTCCTTACTAAAGGATAAGCTTCTTAGAAGACTCATAAGTGTCTTTTTAGCATTGTAATGTCTTGCATTGGCCCTCAATAAATGTGTTGAAAATATATTCAAAATCATTTAACCCATTCTCAACCTTCCTAATGCTGTGATGTATTTTCATTGTTACAAAGGGGTCACGACCCACAGATTGAGAACCCCTGATTTAACCAATGATTTGTCATGATATTTAAAACAATGTTTTAGCCACTTTAACAAAGTTACTCTGGTGATGTGTTCCAGGTTCTCTCTCTCTCTCTTTTTTTTTTTTTTTGTGGTTTTTGGCCAGGGCTGGGTTTGAACCCGCCACCCCCGGCGTATGGGACTGGCGCCCTACTCCTTTGAGCCACAGGTGCTGCCCTGTTCCAGGTACTCTTAACCATCTGGTGGCCATGAGCCTTGTTTAGTGTCATATGAAAGTCATTCACTCTGTCACTAGAAAAATGCACATAAGCACAAAACATTTTACGCTGATTTTTTAGCTCACATAAAGCTGAAAGCTACCCAGGGATTTCTTGTACTTCTAATTTAAAGACAATATGACCCTCTCCAGGTGGATGTGGAATTGTTTAGGTTTGTTTTTGTTTTCACAATGTTTAGGACTACTAAACATTACCACTACTCCCTTTTTGTCGAGAGGGACCAGATAAACTTCTTGCACAGAAAAAAATTCTCCTACCCAAAATGCCCACCATGAATCCTGAGATCAGGATTATATTGCAGAGGGAAATTACTTTTTCCATCAAATCCAACATTATGTTTCCTCTTTCTTTGGTGACAAAGAAATGCACCATGAATACATGATTTTAAAATGGGTCCTGGGACTATATACAAGTTTCATGTGTATAAATGTTTAGTTTACACAACAACTGTCACTTTAACTTGGACAAATTTATGCACAATGGAAATGTAAATACATAAAATGCATATAATAGCAAGGATTTTGGGGAAAATTTATTAGTTACCTATTTCTCCAGAGCAAATTGCCCCAGAATTTAGTGCCTTAAAACAATGTGCATTTATCTGCTTGCAGTACCTGTTGGTCAGGAATCTAGGTACAGCTTCCATGTGTCCTCTGGCTCAGGAACCACCAGGTTGTAATGAGGGTTTCAGCCAGGGCTGACTCTACTAGGGGAGGATCTGCCTTCAATCTTACTTACAGGATTGGAATTGGGAGGCAGTTCCGCAAAGGGGTTGTTGGATTGCCGGCCTCAGTTTCTTGTTGATCAGAGACTATACTCGATTTCTTGCCACCAAGGCCTCTCTAGGTGGCATCTGGATACCTCAGAGGAAGCAGAAGAAAAAAGCCAGAGAGTGCCAGAAAAAGACAGAGATAGAAGCACAGAGGGAGAGGGAGAGAGAGAGATAGAGTAATAGAGAGAAACTGAGCCAGAGCCAGAGACATAGAGAGAAAGAAATAGCAAAAGAGATAGAAAAAGCAAGACAAAAGTCACAATCTTTTATTGATTCATCTTGGAAGTGATGTTCCCTCACTTTTGCATATTCTATTCCTTAGTCACTAGGTTGAGCTTATACAAATGAAGGATGTTACCCAAAGACATAAATGACAGGAGTTAGAATCATTGCTAGTCATTATAGAAGACTCTTACAGGCTCAGCGCCTGTGGCTCAAGTGGCTAAGGCACCAGCCACATACACCTAAGGTGGCGGGTTCGAATCCAGCCCGGACCCACCAAACAACAATAATGGCTGCAACCAAAAAATAGCCGGGCATTGTGGCAAGGCGCCTGTGGTCCCAGCTAGTTGGGAGGCTGAGGCAGGAGACT
>CAUYQV010063006.1:0-12336 GCA_963574575.1 Galagoides demidoff
GCTCCCAGTTTACTCCATACAAACAAGGGAACAGAGTTCAAATATCCTCCCACTCCATCCCATGGGAGAGACCCCCTAAAATCTGGACCTCCTACCCCTGCTGGCATGCCATAGCACCCTCCTGCCAGGCATAAAACTGTATAAAACTGTATATATTCCCTACCTGCAACTCTGAACTCCGAGAATTCCCCCCCCACACTCTCACCCCAAGGTCTGGAGGTTTGTCACCCATGGAGTCCAGATTCTTGGGCATTTCCTTGAGAGGAGTGGGCGGTAAAAGGGCTGGTGCTCGTCTGTGCTGACTCTGGGGCACAGGAGTGAGGAGAAGTCAGTCAGCTGAGAGGGAGCTACACAGAAGCAGTGGTATCCTGAGAGCAGCAGCTGCAGCACGGGGAGGGGCTTGCATCCCTGAAGCCATTCCAGACAGACACACACTGTCTCTCTGGGCAACCAGAGGTTTTGGGAATTTTTATCCTGTGACAGCCACTGGTGGAGTGGATTTGGGAAATTCTGTGAGTACTGACCTGGGTATAGCATGGGGACTAGAATACGGGCAGCTCACAGACTTACAGGGACTGCTTATCTGACCATAATAACACCTAGCCCTCAGGGGAATATAGCTGAAACAAAAGCACTGGGTGGGCAGAGGTTGGAATTGACACCTGAATGTAAGCTCTAATTGCTTGCTGCCCAGGGCTGAGGTTTTTATCAGCTCTAGCAGCATCTAACCTGCAGAGGAATTTAGCCAGAGCAACATCAACTAGGCATGGGGCTGGAACTGAGTGAACTACCCCAGCCTATTATAAGGTTGTCAGGCCTCATCTCCCCCTGCCAGACTCAGATTTCTGGGTGACTCTGGCAGTTGTATACCCTAGGAGCAGTTGCTTACTGGAGTGAACTGTGTCACAGCAAGGTGGGGAAGGAGGTGCCAAACTTCCCAGACTAGTTCATTTGCTGGGTGGGTCCCTTTGCCCTCATGGAGCACTGGAGAAAGTCATATCTGAGCTGCGAGCAGACCCTTCTTATCTAGCTGCCGGAGACATTTGAATTCTCCCACCTGAGATTGGTGCTGACTGTGACAATCAATTTGGACCCCTTGAATGGTTCAAATCACCCAAAGACTATCCAAAGTGGCACCCTGGGTGTATAGTTGAGGGAAGGTTTGATATTCCTTGCCCAGTTGTTATTTGTGGAGGGAAGGGGTGACTTAATTGCTGTTATTTCTCTACAGCAGAAACCTCAACCAAGAGTAAATGATTCACTAGGGTAGGACAGAGACCTGCTGAAAATAAGACAGAACCACTTAGCCCCCACCACACCAAGCAGGTCCCCAGTCTCTCAAGCCATAACATCATACGGGTCTTTGACAAAACTCAAGGGGAAAAGCCAAACAGGGTAAAGTGATCATGGAGCACAATCAGTGGAAAAGCTCTGGTAATATAAATAACCAGAGTAGATCAACCCCCATAATAAAGGATGTGGCAGATGAAACTGAAGATCCCCTTTATAAACAGATGGCTAAGATGTCAGAAATCGAATTCAGAATTTTGATTGCAAATAAGATTAATAGAATAGAGGCAAAGATAGAATTAGAAATTCAAGGAGCATTCCAAAAGTTTATTCAAGAATTCAACGAATTCGAAGACAAAACCACCAAAGATGTTGAAACATTGAGGCAAGAGATTGCAGCCCGCAAAGATCTGAAAAATATGATGGAATCCCTTGGTAATAGAATGTCCCTAGTTGGATGCCCTTTATAGCCCTCTCTTGTCTGATTGCATTGGCTAGAAATTCCAGCACAATGTTGAATAGTAATGGTGACAGAGGACAACCTTGTCTGGTTCCCGTTCTAAGAGGAAAAGCTTTCAGTTTTACTCCATTCAGTAAAATACTAGCTGTGGGTTTGTCATGGATAGCTTCAATCAGTTTAGGAAATGTACCACCACCTATACCTATAGTCCCTCAGTGCTCTAATTAAAAAAGCATGCTGGATTTTGTTGAATGCTTTTTCTGCATCTATTGAGAGGATCATGTAGTCTTTGGTTTTACTTCCATTGAATGGTGAATAATGTTTATGGACTTATGTATATTAAATCAACCTTGCATTCCTGGGATGAAACCTACTTGATCCTGATGTATGGCTTTTTTGATGATAAGCTATAATCTATTAGCTAAGATTTTACTGAGAATTTTTGCATCTATATTCATTAGTAAAACTGGTCTGAAATTCTCCTTCTTAGTTGGGTCTTTTCCTGGTTTTGGTATCAGGAAGATTCTAAAACTTTTTACTATTATTCATTCCATTTTTCTTTACCTAGCATTTATTAAAAATAGTCATGCATTTCAAGAAGGAAAACCAAATAACTAAAAACCAAGACAAAAAAAAAGTAGACACAAAAACAGATCCTTAAATGATAGGTAGTAAGCATTCCAATTTGTACAAAAAATCAACACATTGAATCCTATAATGGCATAAAGGTATTTATGATCTATGTACAAAAGACTTAATAAAAAAAAAAAAGAATTACCCCAAACTAATGAAAGACATTGACTCATAAATTTAGCAAATCTTAGAAAGAATTAATATAAACGAAAGCACACCCAGATATATTGTAATAAAGGCACTAAAAACAATAGGTCTTAAAGGGATATAGTTATAGGGGTAGTGAGTACTCATTAACTTCAAAGAAGTAAAAATATACCACAACATACATCTTTAAGAGAAATAAATGAAGCCAGAAGACAAATACATATTTAGAAAACTTGGGGGGGGGGGAGAAAAAAATCCCAACCAAAAGAAATCTCATCCCAAGAGAAAAAAAATCTGGCAACCTGAAAAATTATACTGAGAGATAATATTCAAAAATGAAAGTGAATTAAAATGTTTTTGGACAACAAAAAATATCATTGCTATGACACCCATACTAAAACAAATACTAAAGAGAGTTCTTTAAACAGAAGAAAAATTATTCCAGACTGAAATATGGTAATGAAAGAAAGAACAAAGAACATCAGAAAAATTATTTATATGAGTAAATGTAAGTACTGACTGCTAACAGAGATATTATTTTAATAGTAATGGCTTTTAGGGTATGTGGATGTGTGTGTGTGTGTCTATGGCGATTCTAGTGCTAAAATTTCAGACTTGCCTATTTGTGACAGAGAACATATGGACTTCAAATTTAGAATGTTTACTGTCATTCTAAACATTATAGGAAATGTTTTTTCAGATATTTTTACTATTTATAAGACTGATTGTGCTGCTTTAAAGCAAATTTTGTCAGTAAATGGTATAAAAACAATGCCATTTTATCCATAGGTAGGAGAATTGGGTAAGTTAACGTGTGTATTCTAGAGCTGGAATTAGTGAAGTCTAATTGATAAAAACTAGGAAATTCTACTCAGTTGAGAGCTAACTGACTTTAATAAATCAATTTTTGTCTAGAACTGCTTCATCTATAATATAGGAATAAAATAGTAATATATGCTTGTTTCAGGACTCACATAATGTAACAAAATATATAGTGATGATAAATGTAAAAATTTGTAATTGCAATGAAAATTATTGCCATTAACATTACATTGAAATAGGAAAATATATATGACAAAGTGTGACTACAAACCACAAATACCTACATAACTTCAGAATTGGTTCTTTGTGTTTTATTTTGTCAATCTTTTCCACAAATGAACAAAATAACCATATAATTAACTTGACCTTTCATGAAATCTCTTACATCATCTTTGTGCCTTCACCCAGTTGCACTCCTTCCACTTTCATCTTCTTTCTTTTTCTCTGTCATTTTGCTTCCATTTGTTGAACACATACTGTGTACCATGTATGGAATACTGTGGAGTAATGGGATTATGATTATCATTTTATAGATGAAGGCACTGATATAAACATTTACGTTTAAATGCTCTCTCCATTAAAATTCTTTTTCATTTCTTCTTTCTTTCTTTTTTTTGAGACAAAATCTCACTCCCTAGCTAGAGTCCCATGATGTCACAGCTCATAGCAACCTCTTGCCTCAGCCTCCCAAGTAGCTGGGATTACAAGTGTTCACCACATGCCTGGCTATTTCTTTTCTTTCTTTCTTTCTTTTTTCTTTTCTTTTTTTTTTTCTTTTTTTTTTTTTTTTAGAGACAGAATCTTGCTCTCGAACTTCAGAGCTCAAGCAATCCATCTGCCTGGGCCTCCCAGAGTTACAGGTATGAGCCACCACGTCTGGGTAGTTTTTTAAATTCTTAAGTAGAAGAACTGAAGTTTAAGCTCAAGTTTTCCTGGTTTGTGGTATTGTCATTCACTGCTCTCTTTTTCTTCCAGAATTTCTTGAGCCTTGTTTTAAGACTCATGTTGTGTTCCTTCCCATGGCCACCTAAATCAGTTATTTGTGTGGAAAATGCTCATAATAAAAATGAGTCAAAATTAATGAAAAGTAATGATAGAGTTTTAAAAGTAAATACATGAATGCAATGGTTTTATGTTAAAAATTCAGTCGAATAGGTTTAGAATATACTAAGTTGAATAGTTTCTGTACCCCAGGAGTTTTCAGAGATCTTAGAAAAGGAAATGTGTGAATTTTATTTAAAATCTTTGAGTACAGAATACCTTTTGGGGTAAATATCTTCTTGACTTTTGAAAAATTTAAAATCATTTATAGCAGAAAATTGATTCAAGCATTGTTATCAAGTTGTATTTATTAGTAGAAAATATTAAGTTTTAGTCAGCAAGTGAATATTTTCTTCAATTAAAGCATTTTTCAGAAGAATAAAACATAATTTGTCAGGAAGCAATCACCTGTAAAATCAATATCTCTACTAAATATGATCTATAGTATTTTTTTTTTGAGGCAGAGCCTCAAGCTGTCCCCCTGGGTAGAGTGCCCTGGCATCACAACTCACAGCAACCTCCAACTCCTGGGCTCAAGCGAGTCTCCTGCCTCCACCTCCCAAGTAGCTGGGACCACAGGTGCCTGCTGCAAGACCCGGTTATTATTTATTTATTTTTTTTTTGGGTGCAGCCATCATTGTTGTTTGGCGAGGCCAGGCTGGATTCAAACCCATCACCTTAGGTGTATGTGGCTGGTACCTTAGCCACTTGAGCAACAGGCACCAAGCCAATCTATGGTATTTTTGAACAAAGTCCTTATGAAAGCCTATGGACTACATTTTATACTAATGCGAAAATACATATATCAAGTATGAAGTGCTGGGACAGTGAAAGGAAGAACTAAGACAGCTTAATTTATTGAGAAATGGTGAAGGAGGGGTATGAACCAATAGTTACCATTTGTTTAGAAAAAAAATATTATCTTGAGAGAATGGTAGTTTTCCCTATTTTTAACCTGTGGTGTAATCAGATATTAGGTATAAATACTTCAATAATATAAATGTATGACAATTACTTTCCCATTTAACTGGATGATATGTAATAAACTGAAATCAGTTATTTCAAGTACACTAAATTTTTAGCTCAGTAATAGTCAATCAATATGACTGTTTTAAAGGCAAATGATCACAATAATTTTGTTTGATTCTGCTCACAATTAAATCAAACAATAGTTTCGGTATTCCATGAGGATAACCTCAGATGTTTGCTAGATTGTAAGCTAAAACTGTCAAGGTGTGAGTAGGGAGTGGTGTCAGAGCCTAAATTCCAAACAGCAATCACAGTGTCCAGAAAGTCTGCATTGGAAGGTGCAGATTCCATTTATTCATTATTTCACTCATTCCTTCATTTAACACAATCTTCCCTGTTAAATTCAATATCTGCAAAGAATGTCAAACTTCAAGGTACCCCACCCTCCTCAAGGAAGTCTGTGATAAAAAATAAATATATGTGTTGTGCTGGTTTTTAAGAAACTCAGTGATTTAGAGGGAGAGAGTGAGAGAACTAAAGCAATTAAGGTAACATTGAGGCATGGTGCTGTGTCTTATGGTAGAGGTAAGAATAAACAAAGGTGGGGGCTCAGAAAAGCTTTTCAGAGGAACAATGCCTGAGCTATGGCTTGCACAGTAAGAGAAAATAAAACAGAAAAAAAGGTAGTGAGAAAAAGGCAAGGTGACTATCTAAGGAGAAATTCCTAAGGGAAAAGAATTACAAAGGAATAGAGATTACAGAGATTTGAGGAATCTCAAGTAATTCAATATGGCACAGAAGTGGCTACATTTACGGTAAAGCAAGATATGAAAGACATGGAAGAATAACCAAAGAATTTGCGGGGCTTTTTTTTTTCTACTTTTTATCAATATATATCACAAATAAAGAAAAGTGAGTGTATTGTGAGTATAAATATTCTTTGTAAAAAAATAATATGAGCCCACCAGAACCCCCACAGAAAAATGGAACATTCCCTGCACCCTTTTCCACATCCCCAACTCTTACATGTAACTACAGTTTTGATTTCTAACAGCATAGCTTAGTTTTGCCTGTTTTCAAACCTTAAAATGTAATTACAAACATTTTGTTTGTATATAATTCAGTTTGTTTATTCTAATTGCTAAATAATATTCCATTGTGTGAATAAACAACAATGTTTTCATTCACTCTACAGGTGGGCATTTAGTCTCTGATTTTTAGCTATCACAAATAGAGTTGTCCTGGTTATCTAATATATGCCATTTGGTGAACACATGTGCATTTCTGCTGGGTACACCATTAGGAGTGGAGTTGGTGGATTATTGTATATATCTGACTGTACAATTGCAGAAAAATAACTGATTCTATTCATCTTTTTGAGTGATATTTTTCATAGCAATAAAGAGGATAGATGAAAGGATGGTGAGAATAATTTTGGTGAGAATTGATTTGGGTCTGAATTAACATATGTCAGTGAAATAGAAATTAAGATATGGATCTGAGAGCTATTTAGGATCAAAAATAACTAGCTTTGATGGCTTAATTAGACATGAAGTAGGGTTGAGATGACTTCCAGGTATCTAGTGGGGTGTGTATCAGTGCCATTCAAGGAAATGGAGCAAGGGATGTCCAACCTTTATTCTTTTCTGTACCACATTGGAAGAATAAAAGTTGTCTTAGGCCACACATTAAATACACAAACACTAACAAAAGCTGATGTGCAAAAGAAAAGGTCCATGTATACTTTTCAAGATATCTTATGTCACAGATAAGAAAAATAGTTCTCCAAAAATCTGCACGTGGCCTGTGGGTTTCAGGTGGGGCACCCCTGGATAGAAATCATGTTAACAAGTATGAATATGCTTTCAGGAAATTGTTAGTATACATTTTGTATCTGAGGAGATAGAAAACTGACACAGATAATAGCTAATAAGTGGCTGATTTCCTTCATGATGATTTTACCAGTTCTTTAGCCAATATAATTCCCAGGGTCATTTATTAATTGCTATGAATTCTAATAATTACACATAGTATATTATAAAATTCATATTTACTGACACCCTTAGAGGGCTAAAAAGACAGATGTGGTTTTAAATCTACCTGTATCATTCATAACTGGTATGAACTTAGGATAATTATTTAAGGTCTTAAGACGCAGGTTTTTTTTTCTTTAGCTATAACACAAGAATATATGTATACCTCTTGGATAATTCAATAAGATGAAAAATATAGTGTCTATTAGTGCCCAGTATATAATAATTTTAAGTTCTAGACATTGTTATTGTCATATTTAGTTAGTATATCTCAGTGCTTTTTTAATTTACTACTTATAAATTCTCAAATAAAGAGGAGAGGCCAACTTTGTTTCCTTTCTTCCCTCCTCAACAATTTATCCTAAATCATGAGCATATGAGTGTTGATTAAAAATTGACACTGTATTTAGCAACTTTAAATCATTCCCAACCATTCCCTCTCAGGTAGCCTTTGTTTGAAATTAAGGATGTATGCACCAGTGTCTGATACAGCTTTGTCCTTTGCCATTTTTATTCAATTTTAATGATCTTATTCACCATTTTTATATTCTGTTTTTAGTTCATGCTTTCCATTACTATCTTTTGATCTTTAGCTATCATCTGTCTACTTTTCTTAAGCTTTTTTCAGATTATTTACATAAGATTATAGATTAATATATTATCATACATGTAAATAATGATGATTTTTCCACTCATCATTTACCAACATGTTGCCCTATAGTAGTAACAAGTCAACTTTTCATTTAGCTAAACTCATGTTCATAATAGATACTTTCATATTACAAGTAAATTTTCAGTTTTCCTTACTATATTTAAAATAAATTAATTTTGCATATTAATGGCAGTATAATTAGAATCAACACAGTTGTGTGATGCAAAGGACACTGTATATTGAAGTGTAGATTGGTCCCATGTCTTGGGAAGGAAGTTAACAGAGCTAATGAATAGGCTTCTGAGTTGCTCTATGCCTAGAGAAGACAGATTGTCTAAGTCTAAAAGTTCAGAATGAAATGAGCTAACCGAGAGTCCACTGCTATTGAACCAGGGCAGACCAGGCATACTGAAGGAGAATAGAACTGTCACTAATTCATGGAATCTTGCCTATTCATCCATACACAGCAGCAAAGATTGGCTTGCTTATTATTGAAATCCAGCCTGGGGGCATTGGTTTAGGAAGTCTGCAGGTTTTCTGAAAGGCTGATAGAGTTTCACTAAGCGTACTGAACTTCACTGCATCTTTGCATCCTAGTCTAGATTTTCCCAGACAGTCCTCTGCTCCTGATCTTAGTGGCCTAAGGATAACACCAGCTTCTGCTGTCCAGATTTACTTTATAACAATCTATTTCCACAAAAAGTCTAGCCAGAGGATTAACGGGGAGAGACAATATTTGTTCAATTTCTTTCAAGTCTGCTGCCTAATTTCTTGCCAACTGAATAGTTCTGGCTGTTTGGCATGTGGGCTAATATGAAGGGACAAAGCAGGAATCCCAATTCAGTCATGTATTCATAAGCCCTGAGAAAAGGGTTTCTTGACCCCAGTTGCAGAGAACCCCCTAAAGAGCTTTTAAACATTATTGCTGGCATGACCCCACTGACCAATTAAGTCAGAATCTGCGGGGGTATGTTTTGGGGATTCGGTTTTCTTTTTAGTTCTCAGGATGATTCTAACTTGCATCCAAGGTTGAGATTATTTTTTTTAAGGTAGCTTAGAGATCATTCAAGGACCCTTAAAGATCATCTAATCCAATATGTGAAATAGATCAAAGTAGTTTTGGCTAACATGGAGAAGAGGTTCCAGATTCTTTTCTTTCTCCAAGGAGAAAATTATTCAGATTATTGAGTCAAAATTATTTAATTACCCCATTTCTTATTACGAAAGTGAGACTATGAATCAGAAAATTTAATGATCTATCCAAGTTATGCAATCATACGCCAATGCCAAGCCAGTGTTTTATTTTTACATATTGCTGTCGTCATGTTAAAATGAATCAAGTGGTACTCATCTCTTATAACAGCTTCTAACATTATAACTATGGGGGATTTGAAAACATCAAGCTCAAGCAGTTTGTAAATCAGCACAAATTTTCCATGCCATTTTTATCATAGGCCTTTTACTCACAATGTTGGATGTTTCTGTTCTGCTTGTATTTCATGATCTGGGACTCTACACTGGAGATAATTTGAATGACAGGTTGTAGTATCAAATCCAGTGGAGATTTCTACCATCTTGTTTTTATAAAATTAATATAGATACTGCTGAGAGGTCCATGTACTCATGAAGGTCCTTTTCCAATCTTGCAGGTGACAGGGTGGGAGAAGCCAGAGACCGTCAGGTCGTCACAGATGGAAGGATGAGAGCACAAACCCGAGGAAGAGCAAATGAGATGATGGAGCTGAATATGAAGCAAGGCAGCTGCTAGCTGTTTAATGAGCAAACTGATTATTTTTTTATGTAATGTCTATTCACATTTTTATGTTTGATTTTGTCCTTTGATTGTAATAACAGGTTATGGTTACACATTATTAAAGATGAATACTAAAGAAGTGACTAAATAAAAAGGCAAGATTGAGGATGATTGGTATCATCTCAGCAGAGAGGGAAGGGAGAAGACAAGGTCTTTTTCTCAATTTTAGGTACTGTGTGTACCTCACCTATATATTTTGAAATAACCTTAGAGTATTTTCTTTATCCACTGGTGCAATTGTGCTATCTTCCAGGCATGGTAGCTCATGCCTGTAGTCCTCACATTCCAGGAAGCAGGTGGATTGCTTTAGCTCAGGAGTTTGGGATCAGCCTGAGCAAGAACATGACCTCTGTCTCTACTAAAAATAGAAAAACTGCCCGGTGTGGTGGCAGGTGCCTATAGTCCTGGCTCCCAGCTACCAGGAAGGCTGAGGCAGGAAGCATAGGAGTTTGAGGTTGCTGACACCACAGCACTCTAGCCTGAGGTAACAGAGTGAGACTCTGTCTCAAAAAATAAAAAGGGGGGGGATACATTTGTGCTACCTTCCAATGATCAGAAATTATAGATGTAGAGAGAAGATGCATCTCTGCAACCCTGGAGCTACTGAAAATATTTATCTATAGGTGATACATATTATCTAGGCATGCTGCGGTACTTGCTAGACCATTTCCAGTGTTCTTCTCTCAAACCACTTATGCTTTTCTAGAAAGCTACTACTGAATCCCTTCTGAGCAGAAAAAGCTAATCTGTTTTTATGTCTTGGGAATATTGTATATATCATCAATATTCTTTTTGAGAAAATCTCTAGAAATATTCAGAAATGAGAGAATTCAAGTCTAGACATTGGGCATGGGTACATTGTCTAAGTCTCTGTAATTGGTTTGCTCTCAAATTTGTGGCATGTGCTTGTTGTTGAGATACCTGTACTTTGCATATACTAGGGAGAAGTTTTTGCAAATGTACACTGAGTCATATACACAAATGTTCATAGCAATGATGCTTATAATACCGAGAACAGGAAACAATTTAAAGATCCTTTGAAAGAAGAATGAGTAAACTGGAATATCTGTAAACAATGAAATACTATACAATAGTGACAAATGATAAACTATAGTTATTTACATATATCTTAAAATTAAGTTCTGTAACATTGAGGGTTGATAAATCAGCATGAACCTATAAGTACCACTGGTGGAAATGTAAATTCATATGACCACTTTGGAAAACGATTTATGATTATCCTTTTTTGTGTGTGTGTGACAGAGTCTCACAGAGACTCTGTGTCACATAGAATCTCACAGAGTGCTGTGGCATCACAGCTCACAGCAACCTCAAACTCTTGAGCTTAAGTGATTCTCTTGCCTCAGCCTCCCAAGTAGCTGGGACTACAGTCACTTGCCACAACACCTGGCTATTTTTCTGTTGCAGTTGTCATTGTTGCTTAGCTGGCCCTGGGCTGGGTCCAAACCCACCCGCCTTGGTGCATGTTGCCCGCATAGCAACCCCTGTGCTACAGGGACTGAGCCAATTTATGATTATCTTATACTCTTGAAATGTATTAAACATTTGTGGAATGCTTATTATGTGTCATTTATTTGCCTAAAAGTACAAGTGGTAAGTCATTTTGTCCTTATACCTGTGTTTGGTAAGTACTATAATTTTCATTATTTTGTATGTGAGGCAATTAACACAGAGAAATTGGGTAACTTAGCCAAGGTGAAAAAGTCTATCTCTGGTACAACTAGCATTGAATCCAGTCAATCTGGCTTCAGAGTTTGTCCTCTTAACCATTTTATTACACTATCCCTTCCAACAAGTAAAGCTAGGAATCTTACTTATTGACACACATCCTAGAGAAATTTTCCCCATGCAACAAAGAAACACTATACATTTGTTTGCTATGATTGAAATATCTTCTCAAAAAATCAGGTTGAGGCTGGGCACAGTGGCTCACACAGGTAATCCTAGCACTCTGGGAAGCCAAGGCAGGTAGATTGCTTTAGCTCAGTAGTTTGACACCAGCCTGAGCAAGAGTGAATCCCTGACTCTAAAAAATAGCCAGGTGTTGTGGTGGGCACCTGTAGTCCCAGCTATTTAGGAGGCTGAGATAAGAGAATTATTTGAATATAAGAGTTTGAGGTTGCTGTGAACTATGATGCCACAAAAATCTACTCAGGGTAACAAAGTGAGGCTCAGTCTAAAAACAAACAAACAGGTTGAAATTTTTACTATTTTGAGGCTGTTAAGAGGTGGGATCATTTAGATGTAATTAGACCATGAGGGTCCTGTCCTCATGAATGGTTTAATGTTATTATCAGGGAACTGGGTTGCTATGAAAGTGAGTTTGGCCCTCTTAGTGGTCTTTTTCTCTTGCCATCTCTCTTCTGCCTTGGGGTAGTACAGCACAAAGGTCCTTGCAAAACACCCACACCTTGATATGGGACATCCCAGACTCCAGAACAATGAGAAATCATGT
>CAUYQV010063008.1:0-15819 GCA_963574575.1 Galagoides demidoff
CCCCTGGGTAGAGTGCCATGGCATCACAGCTCATAGCAACCTCCAACTCCTGGGCTCAAGCGAGTCTCCTGCCTCCGCTTCCCAAGTAGCTGGGACCACAGGCGCCCGCCACAACACCCGGCCATTTTTTGGTTGCAGCCATCATTGTTTGTTTGGGGGGCCCGGGCTGGGGATTCGAACCCACCACCTTACGTGTACGTGGCTGGCGCCTTAGCCGATTGAGCCACAGGCGATGAGCCGTTGTTATTATTATTATTATTTTTTGAGGCGGAGTTTTACCATGTTGCCCTTGGTGGCGTGCAGTGGCATCACAGCTCACAGCAACCTCAAACTCCTGGACTTAAGCGACTGTCTTACCTCAGCCTCCTCTTACCTCAGCCTCCCAAGTAGCTGGGACTACAGGTATCCGCCACAATTCCCGTTTTTTTTTTTTTTTTAATTATTATTGTTGTTGTTTTAGCAGGCCCTGGCTGGGTTCAAACCCACCAGCCCTAGTGCAAAGCCTAATTATTTTTTTGAAACAGAGTCTCTCTCTCGCCCAGCTAAAGTGCCATGGCCTCAGCCTAGCTCACAGCAACCTCAAACTCCCTGGGTCAAGCGATCCTCCTCCTTCAGCTTCCCGAGTAGCTAGGACTATGGGCACATGCCACTATACCCAGCTAATTTTTCTTTTCTTTTCTTTTTTTTTTTTTTTGTGGCAGAGCCTCAAGCTGTCCCCCTGAGTAGAGTGCCGTGGCATCGAAGCTCACAGCAACCCCCAACTCCTGGGCTCAAGCGAGTCTCCTGCCTTAGCCTCCCAAGTAGCTGGGACCACAGGCACCTGCCACAACACCCGGCTATTTTTGGTTGCAGCTGTCATTGTTGTTTGGCAGGCCCTAGCTGGATTCGAACCCGCCACCTTGGGTGTACATGACTGGCGCCTTAGCCACTTGAGCCACAGGTGCCAAGCCTAATTTTTCAATTTTTAGTAGAGACAGAGTCTTGTTTTGCTCAGGCTGGCCTTGAACTCCTAAGCTCAAGAAATCCTCCTGGTTTGGCTCTCAGAGTGCTTGGATTATAGGCATGAGCTACCATGCCCAACTGTTTTTTTTTTTTTGAGACGGAACCTCAGGCTATCCCGCTGGGTAGAGTGCCATGGCATCATAGCTCATAGCAACCTCCAACTCCTGGGCTCAAGCGAGTTTCCTGCCTCCGCCTCCCAAGTAGCTGGGACCACAGGCGCTCACCACAACGCCCGGCCATTTTTTGGTTGCAGCCATCATTGTTGTTTGGTGGGACCGGGCTGGGGATTCGAACCCGCCACCTTAGGTGTGCGTGGCTGGTGCCTTAGCCGATTGAACCATAGGCGCCGAGCCACCAACCTGTTGTCATAATTATTAATACTTGTGTCTGAGCTTCCTGGAAGTCAGAGGGAAAAGGGAAACACAAAGAGGTAATTTTATTCTTGTTACGTGATTGATTCTTCATGAAAGGAAAATTTTCTGGTTCTAAATACTAAAAATAAATGTCTCAGATGGGATAATAAAAGCAATGCAGTGAGGCTAGGAGAGGTTGACCCATATGGCAGAGCCCACAGAAAACAGGCCAATAGCCATGGAAATGGGATTTGTTTGTTTGTTTTGCAGTTTTTGGCAGGAGCTGGGTTTGAACCTGCCACCTCCAGCATATGGGGCTGGCGCCCCACTCCTTTGAGCCACAGGCACCGCCCAGGAAGTAGAATTTTTTTTTTTTATCTGCCAGGGCATACTAGTGGACTGGACTAGGAACAAATTGATGTCAAGGCCTGGTTATAATAAAGCCCATAAAACTGTTTATTTAAATTGCATGTCCTTGGGCAATTTTCCTGAGTTCTCAGAAGCACAGCTGAATCTACCAAACATTTTGTGTGCCAGGCACTAAAAATCACAGATGATTAAAGCCCACATAAATGTCCCCTGCCAGTGCCTGGCATTGTGCTCAGCTTATGTCAGGTTCTCTGTAGAGATATATTTAGTTTCATATCACTCCTGCCCTGCCTGTCCACTGGCGGGGTGGCCAGTGTCAAAGGAGAGAGTAGGGAGAAAGCACTGGACGTGCCGCTGTCCTCTCAAATGCCACAGAGGCATATTAAGTACTGCTCAGCCCCAGCACTAGACCTGGCACCAACAATGCAAAGCCATGACGTAGCCCCAGAATCAAAAGAGCTCACCAGCTGGAGAGGCAAATAGATGTGTTAACAGGTACATTCTCAAAGTGGAACTGCAGCTTGGGGAGGATGTATGGGGAAACCAAAAACACAACTGAACAAGCACCTTACTCTTGGAGAAGAAGGTTGTCAAGGAAGGCTTCCTGGAAGATGTTTCTACTAACCTGGGTTCTGAAGGTTGCATAAGAGTTTTCCCTGTAAAGGAAAAGAAGCCTGCAAGTGCACAGCCATGGAAGCCAGAGAGAACCCAGTCCTTCTTGAGAACTTGGTGTGGCTGAAACACAGAAAGCCAGCAAGCAAGTGGTGGAAGGGGAGACTGAACATTTGGAAAGTGGCTTTTCAAGTAAGGCTTAGACCCAGGGAGAGAACTTGATGATCTTGTGGTTACCACCTCCTTCAGGAAGCCTTCCCTGACCCCACTAGCAGCTTTTCCCATTATAGCCCTAATCTTACTCTGGGTTTTGTTCACCTATCAGTGGAGAAAAGTGGCTGCATCTTCTCATCTCCACACACAACCTGCTTGGCACAGGCAGGGCCTCTTTGAAAGCTTGAATGGGGCCAGTATCTTTGGAAGTCTTGCCAGGGCAAGACTTGCATGTTTGCTTAGAGACCAAGATTTTAGAGAGCCTTAGAAGCTTCCTGTGGGTCAGGCTATGTGCAGGTTTTTAAAATGCTTTGGGAAGCCAGTGCCGTGGCTCACACCTGTAATCCTAGCACTTGGGAGATGGAGGCAGGTGGATTACCTGAGCTCACAAGTTCAAGACCAGCCTGAGCCAGACAGAGCGAGACCTCATCTCTAAGTAACAGCCAGGTGATGTGGCAGGTGCCTGTAGTCCCAGCTACTTGGGAGGCTGAAGCAAGAGAATTGCTTGAGCCCAAGAGTTTGAGGTTGCTGTGAGCTGTGACAATACAGCACTCTACTGAAGGGGACAAAGTGAGACTCTGTCTCAAAATAAATAAATAAATAAATAAATAAATAAATAAATAAATAAAACAGAATGCTTTGGGAGGCTTTGCAAAGTCCTGGAGCTTTCTCACTATCTGGGAGCTGTCAGGATGGGGAAGGACGGGTGTGTCTGGGCTTGACCCAGAACAGGACAGGAGGCGGGAATGTGCAGGGTCCAGGGTAGGAATGGCTGCAATGTTCGGACTCTGGCCCCGGAGGGCGGCATAGACTCCTCATTGTTCCACCCCCTCGGCTTGAGAAGGCTGAGAGACGAGCTTTGGGAGCAGGGCACAGGCTGTAGGCTCTCTCAAAAGACTGTCACAGTCTCAGTCAACAACCCTCACAGAGAGCACCCGTAGGCAGAGCTCCTCCTCCCCCATAAGATGGGAGGAGCTCAGAATTTGGAGCCTGGAGACCTAGAGGTCCAGCTACTCATTCAGTGTATGAACCTTGACAAGTTCATTTCCTGCTCTGTTTGTGCAGCTGTAAACAGCTGGAACTGATGAGGAAGACAGAAGAAATCATAGAGGGTGAATAAAAAGGGAATTGGAATTCCAAGGCTAACATGGATTGAGCTCATTGGACAACTGCTACCTCTCTGGCGCCTTCTCACTGTATTCTTAGAGCAGCCATGCACGTAGGTCCTCAGCACTGTTCACCTAATGTTTCTGGCTCTCCAGCTCTCTGCACATGGTGGGATTATAGCTCCCTTCTTCCTTGTGATACTAGTTGTCTGGGGTGGGGGGCATACAACTAGTTCTAGCCAATTAGTTGTAATTAGAAGCCTCCCTTGTCCCTTTAGGATTCCAAAACGTTGAATAGTCAGTATATGATTTATTACTCTGTCCTTCCTTCTACTAAAATGACCAGCAGTGCACGGGAAGGCCACTGCTCCATCAGCCTGGTTCCCAGAGTAAAGAGCATGGAGCAGAACCTTAGCTGGCCCAAATTATGGTGGACACGTGAAGGAGAAATCACCTTTATTATTACAAACCACTGGGATTTTGGAATGGCATTATTACTGCAGATAACCCCTCCTGTCTGAGATATAATCTCCACTTTACAGATGAAAATGGAGCTCAGAGAGATTTAGTGACCTGTTCAGAATTCCACAGCTGTAAAAAACCAAGGTTTGAAAGACCTCAGAACCTATGCCAGTTGTCTGGGAGGCCACCTCAATGATTATGTACTTGAGTGGAGGTGTCTGTCTTCTGAGGCCACCTCCAGGCCTATGAGTCTTTCCTTTGGTGGGAAGGAACAATGTTCATAGATGCTGGGAGTTCATTGTCACTTTGGGCCACTAGAGGTCAGCTGAACACAGGCTTGTAGTTACTGGACAGGCAGTGTCCTCCAAGCCACTCAGACCTGGAGAAAGCAGAAGATAGGCAGGAAGAATAGAGAGAGGAAAGATACTCAGGTCTTGCTCTCGAGGCGAGGCCCTAACAGCTTGGCTGGGAGCAAGATGGAAGAATTCTAGATCTTCAGCTAGAAGAGACCACACGAGGGCATCTGATCCCTATTTGAAAAGGCAACTGAGTCCTAGAAGGGCAAGTGATATGAGTTGTTGGCTAAAGTGAGGAGAGAACCCAGGGACCCTGCCTTCAGCTTTGTCTCCCACAGATGATGTAATCTAGCGGGCTGGGCCCAGTTAGGATTCCCCCTACCCAGTCTGTCCGGGCAGAACTGTGCCATCTGCTTTCTCAGCCACTGCTCTTCTTCAAGTCAGGATGGTCCTCAGGAGCTCAAAGCAAGGAGGGGAGCAGGGGAGGATCCAGACATCTCCCCTCCCCCACCCACTGATAACTTCCCTCAGGTTGCCCTGGTAACCAGAGCTCAGCCAAGTTTGAAAACTTAAAGCTGGAAAGGAAGAGAATGGAAAAGAAGGGGGAAGGGTCTTGGGTCCATACACTTGCCATTCAATAATTTTATTCATTCAGTCATTCTATAGTAACATGCTGAGGCTGATTCTTCCCTTGGTCCTGGGATCCAGAGAAGAATAAAATCCAGGCCCCTCAGACTGAGCTAATATGGTAGTCACAAATTAAAAGAAAATAAAATTAAGAATACAGTTCTGTGTTGCTGTAGCCACACCTTAAGCGCTCAGTAGCTATCTGTGGCTAGTGGCTACCATATTGGGCAGCACGGACATAGAACACGTCCATTATCACAGAAAGTTCTATTGGCCAGCGCGGCTCCAGAAGCTCATTCACTTAAAGAGAGTGACACACAGGAAAACAGACCAGATGACGCAGTGGTGCATGGGCTGCAAGGTTCTCATCAGCAAAAAGCAGGTGACAAGGTGAAGATTAACAGAGATGCTGGGAGAATTGTGAGCCTAGTTCCTGACTCAGTGTGAGAGCTGGGATAGTGTCTACTGTCACTGCTGTGGGTGGACACTGTAAGGACCTGTTTATATACTTGTCCTGAACAGGCTGTGAGTACCTCCCAGCCCTGGCATGGTGCCTGCCACATAGTAAGTGCTGAGTAAATTGGAGCTATACTTATTGCCATTATTATTATCGCCATTGCAGTGACAGAGGCAGCCCAGGGCATATAAGTGCACAGACAAAGCCACCACCCCAAGGCCCTGGGTCTGCGAGAGCCTGCATTGCCAGAGCCAGGCTGGTGGCATAGTGGCTCTCCTCAAGGTTAGGCTCTGGGCTGGGTCATCTTCACTCCTTGAGAGTCTTCATACAGGGTCCAGCTGGAGCATGTTGGGGCTGATGAATGGGATGGACCCAAGCTCTAGCCTCCAGGAACCTCAGTTTGCTTGAGGAAAGCTGAAGTGGGTAGTAGGCAGGATGGGCAGGATCCTGAGGGTCCCAGAACTAAACAGGGTATGGGGGGCTGCAGAGGGAAAGCAGAAATGCAGCTGGTGCTGAGACCACCAAAGTGAGGGTGAAGGGATATTTGTAGTAGCCCTTACTGGAGATGGCTCCCCAGGGGAGACAGGGAAGGTTTGGGGAAGGCGGGCTACAGGGTCCCCCCCAGGGGCCCTGAATCTAGGGCAGCTCAGCCTGGCTAGCCATTGCCAGCCTCCCTTGTCCCTTTAGGATTCCAGAGGCTCAGAGCAGCCATTCACTGACGCCCACTCCTGGGAAGTGAGCCCCTCCCTGCACCCAAGCCCAGAGCCCAGCCCAACCCAGCCCAGCCCAGCCATCGGGGATGTAACTGGTGGGACAGGTCAGAAGAGGGCTGGGCCCTGCACCTGGGGAGTGTGGCCTGGAAGGAATGGGAGCCCATGAGGGGAACAGAGGGACCAGGCCCTTAAGCTAGTCCCTGTGACCAGAGTCTGGGCACAGAGAAGGTGAGGACTTGCCTCAGCTTTCCAGACTCATTAGACGCCTCTTGTCCTCTGATTAAGGTAAGTGGGTGTTTATATGTCGGTGGGCGAGGGATAGGACTCATCTGTGGAGGGGTAGGGGACTCAGGAAAAGCATGGGGGATCTGAGGATGTTAGAACAAACAGGTCTCAGAAACCCTGTCCTCCGGCCTGCTCCCTGTGCGTGGGTGTGCACACTGAGGGTGGATGTTTGTGTGTTTGTGGCTAAGTACAGAGTGTGTGTATCCAGATGTGTGTGGTTACGAGTGAGCAAGCAGGAGAGCAGGGCTGTAGGGCCAGTACAGGTAGGAAAGGGATGGAGGCTGAGACAGTCTTGGGTGCAAATATGTGGCTGGAGAGGGATGAAGGGCACCATTGTGAGGGATCATGAAGACCCCTCTGGTGTCCTGCCTTCCCTGTGCCTGCTCCAGGCCTTGGGGACCTGGTTATAAGATCATTCCCTCCCCCCACAAGCCTGTTATGTTCAGGACTAACCCCTCATGCCAGCCCCAGCCTGGTCCTCTGAGCAACAATTGTTTCCTCCAAGAAACAACTCTGTACCAGAGAGTGAGTTATAGGGAGCCCAGACTGGACACCAGCTGGCCATCTGGGGGCTCCAGAGCCCACCTCAGGGAATGGCCCATCTACACAGTCCTGCGCAGCATCCTCAAGACCCCCTCCCCTTGCCCCACTCTTCACTTCCTCTGGGTCCCTTGTGCCATGCAGCCCGCCCTACCTCCACAGCCTATGGAGCTTTCAACTACATCCTCACGGGTCTCCTTGCCTCAGTTCTGGTCCCTTCTGATTCCTCTATCACACTGTCCCTGATCTGCCTGGGTCACCTTCCAAAGCCTGAGCACTGTTGTCACGTGGCTTGGTCCCCAGCTCACTTGCAGCCTTGTCTCCGTCCTTATCCCAGGAGCCCCAGACTGGATCTCTAGAAAGATGCCACATTTATTTACCTTTGGGCTTTCTATATGAATAGCCCAAAGCTCAGGTTGAGCCTCCTTCTTCTGAAACCAGGGATGGAGCTAGTGCCTATGCCTAACGCTCACCTTGGCGTAGCCACCTACTTCCTTGGCCTGCACCCCAGGGATGGCAGGCTCTTCAAGGGGGAGGACCGTGGCTTGCTCACTGGATAAGTGCCCTTCTGTGAACACTTGTTACTTGACTTCCCAGGCTCTCTCCAGCTCTGGCTCTGACTCTGACTTTGGCACCAGGCTCTTCCAGGACTCTTTCCTGGTTCTGGGCAGGAGCTGCGGGTCTAGACTCTGTTCTCAAGCCAAATCGGTCATCTCTTGGCCTCCTTCCTGGATGCCTGAACTCCTACTTTGGATGCAGTTGATGAGAACCCAGAGCCCTTTGGCTCCTTCTGGAAAAGAGAGACAGATAAATAGCCGGACGTTGTGGAGGGCGCCTGTAGTCCCAGTTACTCGGGAGGCTGAGGCAGGAGAATCGCCTAAGCCCAGGAGTTGGAAGTTCATGTGAGCTGTGATGCCATGGCACTCTGCCAAAGACAATCAAGTGAGACTCTATCTCTAAAAAAAAAAAGAGAGAGAGAGAGAGGCAGATAAGTCTCTAGTACCACTGGCCTCATCCAGAGTCCATTAACATCATGTATGTAGCCTCCACAGAGCTGTTCAGAGAGGGGCCATGCTCAGGCCCAGGCAAAGGAGAGGTGCCCCACCCACCCGAGTTTTCTCCTGCCAGAAGCAGCCTGTTCTTGGATGCATGGACGCACCACATTCCTCCCTTTTGGGCTGGTTGTGTGCGTGTGTAGGTGTGTGTAGGAGTGTGTAGATGTGCAGCAGGCAGGAGCTATAGGAGGACTGGAGGGAGATACCTGTGTACCCACTAAGGAGACTGGACAGTCACTAAAATAAAGCCCTGTCAGAGCGGGGGGTTAGCTGCTGGTCGGGAGGCAGAGGGCTCAGACCTACAGGCCTGCGCAGCTCACCCTTGCCTGGCATTTTCTCTCTGTTGATCACCTCAGGGAAAGAACAAGCTGGATGGACCACAGCTTGGCTCCTGTTCCTTCAGAGATGCAGCCACACAGAGGCCCAGGCCCTGGAACCTCCTTCTCTCACAGTCCTGTGCTAGGTCGCCCGACTCGTCCCTCCAGGCTCCCTGGCGGGGTGTCTCCCCTCATCCCTGTCCTCAGGAAGACTATCCACCTGGATGCCTTCCCCCAAAGCCATATCCCACAGACTTCCCGCCGACCAGGACTTGGAGCCAGGGCCCAAAGTGTGCCCCCACAGGAGACTGGCACAGCCCGAGGGGCTTCCCTGAGCCCACTGCCTGCTAATACCCTCATGCCCAGGAAACTCAGCTCCATCTCCTTAACGCTCCGTCAGAACAGCCAGGCATGGCCCCAGGAGCCCCTACTTTCTCACTGGGAAGAGTTGTCCACCCCAGGAAAGAAGGCTGCTACCCATGCAGAAGGGAGGCCATCTGCTTCAGGCTCACCACCTGTGACCCTGATGCCAGGGGGCAGGGTGCACATCGAGGGCCCAGTGAACCCAAGTCTGACCAAACCCAACAGAATGCCCATGGGGGAGAAGCCCCTGGTGACCTCATACCTGGCCTTACCTTTCCAATCCCATTTAGCCAAGAGTGAGCCAGTCTTTGTAGGGCCAGGCCCAGCGGGTCAGGGGCACCCTGTCCCAATAACTGCCCATATGCCTACCAGAGCTTCTATAGCAAGAGGCAAGTCCCGGTCCAGGGGTATCCCCAGGCCCCGGATGCGTCTCCAAAGGGCCAATGCTATTGTGAATTTGACTACTGTGGACACAAGGGCAGGTACAGCCAGATATTTAACCACAATGGCCACCAGTAGACCTAGTTTGGCTACCAATTTGGTAACATCAGACACACCCAGATTGGACACAGGCACAGAGTTCCCCAGTCTGAAAACCAAACTGGGCACAGCCACGGACCTATCTACAGCAGCCACAGCCAAATCAGGCAAATCCATGAAGTCTATAGTAGGTACAATCAAGAATTTGACTACAGTGGAGACAATCAAGCCAGGAATGGTGATGGATTTGATAACCCCAGGCCCAGACAAGCTGAGCAAAGACATGGCTACACCAGACAGGGTCAAGTTGGACAAAACCATGAACTTGACTACAACAGGCACAACCAAGCCAGATATGACTACAGGGGGCACTGCTGTGGATCTGGCAATACCAGATCCAGTCAAACTGGGCACAACTCCTGCTACAGTGAGCACAACCAGGTTGGAAACAGCCAGGGCTTTGGCCAAAGCAAATAGAGCCAGGCTGGGCACACCTATGGATTCAATCGTGCCATTCACCCCAGACCCAGCCACGGGGGAGACCACACTGGATAGTGCTAATAACCCGGCCGTGTCAGACATTGCTACCTGCTCAGTGATTTCAAGCACAGAACCAGCTGTGGGCCACCCTGCAACAGATGCCGCCACAGACCAAGCCACAGAGTATGCCATGCTGGACCTGGCCCGAGAATGCAAAGGTAAATGCAAAGAGCTTGGCTGGGGCTGTCCTGGGCTGCTGAAGGGCATGGGAGGGGTATGGGCCTGGAGATGGGTCATGCTTGGATAACTGGGGAAAGGAGGGAGGACTCTAACTAAGGGCAGAGTTGAATGCGTTTGGGGGGGGGAAGAGAATAGAGGGTGAGGGGTTGAACATAGGGAGTGTACCTGAGCTGGTTCGTAACTCAGCAGCAGTTATGCGAGTGTGAGATAATGTCTGCACTTGTGATCTAAATCCATTCACCCTCAGCCTTTTAGGAAGGTATTTATCGCTTAGAAGGAGACTTATCTGGGAGGCTCTTTCTTGGCCCCTCACCCACAGCCCTTTGGTCCTAAAAGGTAAGTTGAAGTGTATATCCAGAAGTTCTCCATGGAACTATAAACAGGTCAACACAAGGGCTACATGTTCATTTGATCTCAGAGTCTGTGACATGCCTAAAGCCACACCAAAGTTGGTTGGTGGCAGTAAGTAGAATGGAACCCAGATCTTGGAAGCCTGCATTGGGCAGCCTCATTTTGAACATTTCAAATGCTGGAAGGTTCTGGGTCTGGAAGGTCCATGGAAAGCATCCAGTCTAGGGCCTCAATTGGGTCTTTAGGCTGTTGGATCCCTTTCATCCTGCTCTGCACGCCTGGACAGGGGACCTCACCCTGGCTCTGGTCTCCCTGTGCATCCTCAGCTCTCTCTCCTCTCCAAGCCCAGCCCTCTCCCTTGAGAGGCAGACATGACAGCCAGGCCTGCTAAACTCCTCCACCCTGACATCTCTTGGGCCTGGCAGGAGGCAGCCTTCTCTTCTCTTCTTAAACTGCCTCCTGCCCCCTGACCTCACTCCCTCAGGGGCAGGCAGCACCCACTTTCTGTCCTATGATGAGAATCCTGAGCATCCTCCTTTCCCTCATCTTTCTCTTGAAACCTGATCCAGCTATCCAGCTGTCTGTTCCCTCCTTTCCATCCTTCTGCCCATGTGAAGTCACCTCCCTCCTTTTCCACGCAGCCACCATAAGGACTCACATACCGGACGGTGGCACTTTGGCTTAATATCCTCGATGACTCACCCTTACCTTCCCTTACAGCCTGGCTCCCCAGCCTTGCTTTCAAGGCTGCAGACTTCTCCACCTTCTTAGCACTATACACCTGTCTGAAATTTTCTGCGCTTCAGCGGTACCCAAGAGCCCTGTGTTAACCGCCAGCACCATGCAGCTCTCACCTCTGTGTAGGATGCCGGTTCATTCTTCCCTCCTGTCTCCGTTAGCCTCTCCACCTTGGCCCCCACCTCCTCCAAAAACATCTTCCACAAACCCTCCGTCCCCGGGATGCCCACCTGCCTGCACCCACAGTACCCTGTGATTCATTAGGAAAATCTAGCTTCCTGTCTCCTCCGCTAGACCCAGAACCTTTGATGGCGAGGATGGTCATCCTCCTCCCTGTGCCGCATGGCCTGGCAACGCGCTGTCCATTAATGTTGGATGATGCACGAAGGATGATGTTTCTAGTGGATAAATTGAGGCTGGGGGAAGTTCCTGACTAGTCCAAGGTTATAGGGCTCAGCCCGAAGCAGGGCCTGGAACCTGGGCCCCGACTCAGGGCTGTACAAGCGCCGGGGCCTGGGTAGAACCGCGATGAGCGAGCGCCACATCCCAACCACCGCGTGACTCACGCGCGCGCCCGGCCGCCAGCAGCTGCCACTGGTGCCCTGCGCCCCCCGCGCCCGTCCCAGCCCAGAGGGTAAGGGGCCGGGCCCGAGACTCGGGCACCCTCCTTGCCAGGCACCCGGAGCCCGCGGGCACGGCATCCTGCGCGCCTCCTGGGCCGCCCGCAGCCGGGACCTAGCGCCGGCTCCGGCGTGCGGGCGCTGCGGGAGGGGGAGGGGCCCTCCGCGGAGCCGGCGGGCGCGCGGTCACGTGATGCGGGTGGCAGCGGCGGCTGCTGGCGGCGGCGGCATCGGTGCGCGCGGACGGGGGCAGCGCGGCGCCGAGCGAGCCGAGGCGAGGACCCGGGCGGGCGCGGCGGCGCGGGGCGCAGGGGCGGCGCGGCGGGGCCGCGGGCCGGGCGGGTGGGCGGAGAGCGCCGAGGGGCGAGGCCCGGCTGCAGGGGCCGCTCGGCCCAGGGGGAGCCCGCGCCCCGCTCAGCCTTGCAACCCCGCGCCCTGAGCATCTTCTCAGAGGAACAGAGACAAAGGAGGATTCATGTCCAAAGGTAGGGCGGCCGGCCGGGTCACCGGCACCCGCCAGGAGGAGGTTGTGGCCCCGGCGAGCGCGGCCGGAGGTGCTCAAGGGGGAGGGTTCATGCGCTGAGGAGCCCACGCGCGGTGACATATGCACGGACATACACACGGTGACAGATACCTGGAGATGAAATCTTGGAGAAAGGCACACACAGGACGCGGGGAGATACAGGGACCCACGGACACGCAAGCAGGGACTCAGATGCGCACAGAAAGCCCCACGCTGGAATCCACTGACGCTCACACACACACCACGCACAGGTACCGGGTCCCGTACAGCCAGAGAAGAGACCTGTGCGCTGACACATAAATCCCGGCTTCCCTCCTCCCCCAGGCACACGCTGAGACAGGCACCAGCTGGTGGTCTCCAAGGGAACCCGAGGGCCTCTAGAGGACTAGGATGGGGGAAAGAGAGAGGTCTTTTGCTCCTGCGAATGTGAAAAGACTAAGATATCTTTTGTGATTCCTTTTTGGAGAACCCAGGCTGGGGAGGACTGGACCAGCATCTGTGGGTGGAGGTGAGGTCTTGAAGGTTGCTGAGGGTTGGGAAGATCCCTCACTCAGGAGAGAAGGAACAGGGGCCAGCACTGAGCCAGCCTGGCAGGTGCTATTTTGGAAAGGTCCCTTCCCCCAGTGGCCACCTTCTCAATAGAGGGGTGGGGTCTCTGAGCCAGACAAAGACAAAGCCTTTCATTTTCCAGTAAAAGAAAGCACCAGGGGCCTTGCTCAGAATGGGAATGAGGTGGTGGTTCTGTGGGTGACCCCACCACAGGTGAGTCAGGTGAACAGTGCCTCTTCCTGGAGCACTGATGGGGCAGGTAGCTCCTGGCAGAGGTTACTGTAGACAGATCCCCTCTTCTCCAGGGACCCTGGGAGATCTGGGAGCTTAGGAGGGACAGTAAGGACCAGCTAGTCAGGATGGCATACTTGAGCTGCATCTTGCCCCATCCTGAGCTTTTTCCTAGCATGGGAGAGCCCCACTCCCATCCTTCATGCAGGTAGGGAGGAGGGCTCTCTCAGCTTGAGCCTGTGCTGGCCAGGGGTGGGCTGCTCTGCACAGGGAGAAAGGTCTGAAGGAAGAGAAAAGTGATGGCTCTAAAGTGACACCTGCCTCACCTTCATTCATTCATTTATTCACTGCTGAGTGCCTAAGGTATGCTGTCGGGACCATTGGGGCACAGAGATCACTAAGACATGGCTCCTGCCCTAAAGAAGAGTGGGAAGTAGGACACATGCAGTGCCAGGTAATTTATGTCCATGATTTTGTATAACCTCCATAGCCACCTACAAGTTAGGTACTATTCCCACTTTTCTGGGAGAAAACTGAGGCTCCCAGAGGTCACCCAGCCAGGATCCACACCTGGCTCAGCTGCCTGTCTGTGGCTGGCCTGGTAGGGCCAGGAGAGCTGTAAGTGTACAGAGTCCAATTCCAGGGCAGCATTTGTTCCATGCCCTGGAGGCCTTCATGTACCTGCCAGGCAACCTCACCAGACAGTGGGCCCTTGGGGACAGTGACCTTGTCTGGAGTACAAAAGTGTCCTTGGCATTTAATCTCAAGCTTTGTTGGGGTAGATGCCCATTTGACAGTGTATGAAGTGGCCTGGATGGGATGGAAGGAATGAATGAAAGGACGACTGAATGTGATGAGTACCAGTGTACGCACAGGGGCTGAGGCATCCACGGGAGATGGGAAAGCAGAAGTTTCCCTGGGTAGCACTTGAGCTGGATGGTGAAGGAAGAGTAGGAGACAGCCAGGGACAGAAGAGGGCACAGAATCTTCCAGGAAAGCTGTGGCACAGTGACCAGCAGCATGTTTGCAGTACTTGTGACTAATGGATGGCTGTTGTTGGCATGGACTGCCATGTAATCGGCATGTGGTTGGAGGGGCTGACTTGCCAGCGCATGCTCCATGTGGTGCACACGATGGGTGATCATACATGCTTTCTGGAAGAATGAAAGTGAGAGCGGCCCTGTCTGGGCTGGGCAGCGGGCTGACTGTAGCCCCCAGGGCTGCTTGGGAATCTGGATGTCCCCCTCTCACTCAGCATCTGTCTTTTGGGAGTGTTCTATTAGGCCACTGCAGTTCATAGGCCAGGTCTGAGCAGCTGTGGTGAGGACATGCAATTTATAAGAATACCAGACTCGCTTTCCAGGTCTATAAATTGGGGATAAGACCCCCCACCCTACATATTTCTCACAACACAAGTTGTGGAGCCCAGGCTCAGCTGCAGAGGCTTGAGGGCAATGGAAATAGCCAGCTGAGTAGGAAAAATGGGGCATTGGCCCCAGTGCAGGTGTGCTGAGGGGGGCCCCCGAGCCACGTGCGGGAGTGGAGGAGCAGGGCCAGGCTGCTGAGAGTCAGCTGCTGCCACGCTGAGCCAATCTTGCTGCCGTCTGGAGCTGCCTGGCTGGCAACAGCTTCCTGGGAAGCAAGAGAAAGCCACGCCAGGCCTTGGGGAGGTCTGAGACTTTGTGAGATTTGGCTGTGCCTGACAGTGACAAAGGAAAGAAGTTTCCCATCAGGAGAGAGTCTTGCCAGTACTGGTGGAAGGACCAGGTGGTGGGGAACAAGGGCAGAATCCTGGCTGGGCTTGGGGGTGGGAGGGAGCACTCCTGTCCCCTCTTCCTCCTGCCCATCTGCTGCTCCATCAGGCCTCCCTGTGAGGCTGAGGCTCTGCAGGGCTATAGTCATGAACCTCAGGATTCTAAAATGGCAAAGCTGGAAGGCATCCTTCAGAGAATAGAGTGGTAACTGTGCTTGTGTCATTAGCATCTGGTGGCACCTCCCTTTAACAAGTGCCTTCACATGCCCTATTTAATTTCCCCTCCAGACAAGTACCTTCTGTGAACTTGGAAGGGGCAGGGGCTAGAGGGTCTGGGATTGTGAGTGACCATGTCCAGTGCTCCCAAGCATCATTTGTGTAATCCTCACCACAGCCCTAATCACCATCCTAGCATTTTGCAGAGGGAGAGCTGGCTCATAGGGGGAGGTGGTCTGCCAGACTCACAAGCTGATGAGTGGCAGTGTCAGGCTCTTTCCACTTCACCCCAAACACTCATTCTATGGCTGGGGAGATGGAAGGCTCTATTCTGGAATCCACCTTGTGGGCAGTAGTCTGATAAGGAAAACCAGAGATTTCTCCTGTGTGTGAACATACCCGTGACCTGCCTTTCCCAGTGGGGAAAGGCTGGTTCCTCACCTTCCCCTTCTTTTGCTCCCCGCCATTCCAGAAGCACACTCTGTCATCTGAGGCAAGTGATGGCTCTCTCTGGTTCTTGTCTCCTTCCTGCTGGTTCCCTGGTCCCACAGATTCAAAACTATGAGAGGGTGTCTGATGCTCTTCTGGGTATACACACCCCCACTTTGCATTGGTGCTCATGGAACAGAGAGGACATGGAGGCTGGGAGATAGGAGTGTTGAATGCTCTGTAGAGAAGGGTAGTCCTGTGTGTTTCTTTTTTTCTTTTTCTTTTGAGACACAGCCTCAAGCTATCCCCCTGGGTAGAGTGCCATGGCATCATAGCTCAAAGCAACCTCCAACTCCTGGGCTCAAGCGAGTCTCCTGCCTCAGCCTCCCAAGTAGCTGGGACCACAGGCGCCTGCCACAATGCCCAGCTATTTTTTGGT